>CAODLS010147654.1:0-17915 GCA_948243855.1 Flueggea neowawraea | reverse complement strand
ATGCCTCCCAAGGATGCCATTTTGGATCTTTAAACTCAAGGTGTTTAAACCTTAAATTTGAGCACTCAAGCTCTAATGTCAATTGTAATCCCAATATGGCAATCCAAGAGGGAGGATGAATTGGATTTCTTGCTAAAAGTTAAAACCTTTTTGATATCTTTTTGAATATTTTGCAAATCAATACAGTAGCTCAATCCAAAATACAACCACACAAAACTGAAATAAAAGAGAGTAAGGGATAGAAAATTAAAGCCCATATTTGTAGTGGTTCGGTCCTCCTTAACCTATGTTCAAAGCCTCTAGCTCACTATAGAGTTTTCAATCCACTAAACACTTCCTGTCTTGCGGGTGGAGGAAAAACTGTAACACCACTTGTTTTACAGGTTCACAAACAACCTTTACACACTTATTTTCAGGCCAAAACAAGAAAACTAACCCTAGTTTTCCTAGGCTCACTAACAACCTCTCTTATTTTTCAAAGGCTCAACATGCAAACCTAAACTACCATAAGCTTTAACACCAAAGCTTGATTACAAGTAAATTCCCAAATTTAAATCACTCTTCTCACACCGACTCAGTAATCAGATCATAGATCAATAACACAGTTGAATGCAAGAATACAATAACACAAAAAGAGAAAGAATAAAAATTACAAAGCTTGGGCACTCTCTCAAAAATTATTCTTATTTATCTCTGGACAGGGCACGTCTATGTATTGAGGTTCTCTCAAAAGTATCCAATGTAAATCCCGATGTAGCCACTGTGAGATAATAGAAAATTTTGATTTAACTGAGATCATCCTTCACTATGTGCGTACCATAGATACTACGTGCGTAGTACAAGGTTTTATCAGAGTACTACGTGCAGTGTACTTCTTCTACGTGCATAGTATAATGACTAGTGGCTACTGCTTGATATTAGGTAATTACTACGAGCATTAAGTCTTCTTATGTATGCATAGCTCTTTTGTTCTGTGCACGTTCCATACTGCTCTATGTGCGTTGACGTATTTCCAAAATCACACCTCTGACTATTCCTATGATTTGTGTAAGAGAATATTCAAATTTCAAAATCCCAAGGAGCATCTTGATTTTGTCAATATTCTGGAGCCTCGTCTATGAGCTTAGTATGTACTACTACGTGCATAGAACAACTTCCCCAAAGATGCCACCTTTACTCTTCTAAGCCCATTCTGTCAATGTATTACATGACTTGGACTGTCTTATGAGCCCTCTTCAGTTTTTATCATGATCCCATCTATGCGCATAGTAACTTGTTAAACGTAGTATGATGCAGCCTTCAGTCTAGTATCTTTCTCTACTTTGCTATGTGTGTAAATCTCTGTTCTAAGCACACAACATAACTTTGGGTCATTCTGTCTACTGATACAATACGTCTATGTGAATTGTACTTCCATCAACGCTCATAGCACCCATTCTACGTGGATTGTTTGCTTCTTCAATGTGCATAGTGTCAATTCTCTTACTTGATCAACATGCATTGATCTTGGTAGAATGTGCTTAGATGATCCTTCAACGTGCTTAGCTGATGTAGTATGTGCGCAGATTTACTATTTTAATTGTTTTGTCAAATCACCAAAATTTATAAGGATTTTACTTGTTAATCAACTAGTTTAACAATGATTAATTAAGACTCTTTTTAAACTATTAATAGACTTGCAAAAATACTTACTAATATTTGCACACACTCCAATTAAATATGTAGACAATTTATATTAATTAAATAGATAGTCAACTTAAAAATTAGTTTATTCATCAAATTTTGCTAATTGCTCAGCTAAACACGTTATAAATAGGTATATGAAAAATTAAATTGGACTTGAAATTAATCTCAAACCAAAATAGGAAAATTCACACAGAAGCTCGAATTATGTTATACAATAAATATGTCATTTACATTAGATGTTATGTTATTTTCAAAAGCTAAAATGGCAAATCGCAAAGCCACACATAAGTAAACTATGATCACAAAAATAAAGGTTAGAATGACACATTTGTCAAAATTTTTCCATTTTAAGAATTTGTTAGCCATAACACATATTATGTTGTTTAGATTACATGTTATGTTATTTTGAAAAGTTAAAATGACAAATAGCAAAGTCACATAAAAGTGAACTAAGATCACAAAAATAAAGGTTAAAATAAGACGTTTGTCGAGTTTTTGTTATTTTAAGAATTTGTATTCACAACACAAATTATATTATTTAGATTTCACTTTATGTTATTTTCAAAAGTTAAATTGACAAATGGCAAAGCCATAGAAAAATTAACTACAATCACAAAAATAAAGGTTAAAATGATACATTTGTCAATTTTTTTATGTTTGAAGAAATTTTTATTTGTAACGCAAATTATATTATTTATATTACACGTTATGTTATTTCGAAAAGTTAAAATGATAAATGAAAAACCCATACAGAAGTGAACTAAGACCGCAAGAATAAAGGTTAAAATGACATATTTGTCAATTTTTTGTCATTTTAAGAATTTGTTATTCATAGCATAAATTATGTTATTTAGATTATAAGTTATGTTATTTTGAAAAGTTAAAATGGCAAATGGCAAAGTCACACAAAAGTGAACTAACATCACAAAAATAAAGGTTAAAATGACACATTTGTCCTTTTTTCATTTTAAGAAATTTTTATTTGTATCACAAATTATATTATTTAGATTACACGTTATGTTATTTTAAAGAGTAAAAGGACATATAAAAAAATTCACATAAAATTAAATAAAAACTACACATTGATTACTTTTTTTATCATTTTAATTTCTGTCGTTTGTTAAGAAAAAATATGTTGCTTATATTTTTATTTATGCCTGATATAGCATTATTTAATGACGAAATTGTAACAGAAATGTTACAATAATCATTAACGAGGAAAGTTACAAAGTATCAATTCATCAACTCTACACCCTATAAATAGTGGTCAGAATCAACTTACAGAGGTACGTTCTACTATTTGAATACACTTATACTCTGTCGAACTTTCTACTGACTTGAGCATCGGAGATTCTCCTAGGGAGCAACATGACCGCATCATGTTTTGCGCTTTCAGGTTTAAGGTGACATTCACATTTTTCGAGTGTTTGAGTTCTTCGAGTTTTCATCATTGTAGTTGTTCATTTTCTAAGGCAACAAAAATTGCCGCAATCTGTAGGAAAACATAACGAAAAGCCTTGCTTGTCGACGTTTTAGAAGTTCATCGACAATCACCTGCTTGGTCACTATTAGTGTAGGTGCCCTAAGAGTCAACCATTAAGGGCACCATATAAGGAACAACAAAATATAAAAGGCATGTTTTTGTTTCACTAATTAATGTGATATTGGAATCATTTTGGTTGGTATGATTAGATCAACAGAACGATGTCCATGATATAGTAAGATCGCATCTTGTGTGCCATGGATGGCGGGGAACTCATTGGTACTTGAACACTATATCTAAATAGGCATAGTCAATGATTGCCGGTATTGGGCATCGACAATCAGCGAGACTATTACATGGCTTGGTTGGTTCCACTTCCCCATGGAAAGTAGTTATGTGATTTCTGTGCGTAACATGTAGGCACATAGTTAAGCATTTAGTATGGGTGTTGGACTAACCCACTGTTGAGAAACCACAGGGTAAATTACTTGAGTGTCAATGGAGAACTCTCAATTGTGGAAGATGGTGTAACTAGTCCTTTGACTCGAGATCACCACATCATGCTAATATCTAGTCATGTAAATTTAATCCCACTCGACGTAACCTGATTAGGTTTGCTAAAAAGGTGAAGGTTGGGCTGCATCACGAAACATGTAAGTATGGTGAATGATCAAGATAGGATTTTCACCCTTAGTAACATGAGGGAAATGTCTAAGTGGGCCTATCCATTGAGTAAAGAGAACTCAAATCCATGGCCACGGTCTAATTGGTTGCTACCTGGGAAGTTGAATCAATTTGGTGTAGTTTTTCTTATCTTGGTGATTGATAAATTCTTTCGATGAGAGGATTTGGCACTATCCATGCCCTATACTTGAAGAGCCACAAAATGACAAGGGATCGAATTACATGGTAATCTTTCATGATAGGCATAAGTCACTCCACGACAACTCGAGTTCGCTTAAGGGTATGATGGCTAGCTAAGGCCCAATCTTACCAAGTAATTTAGGAGTCAAATCCTAGGTTACTACCCTCGTGAATTAGATAGGATCATACAGAATCACACATTGTAGGGATAACGTTATTGATGAGATGAATAATGTTCAAATTAGCAATCCTAGTTTGACTAAGATTCCTATTTTGACTCATGGATCAACATGATTGAAGAGGTCACCTAAATTTATATGATACCTTAAAATGGTATCTAATTAATTTAGAAACCCAAAAATCTCATTTCATATGAGAGTCCTAGTTTGACTAGGATTTCTAATCGAAATGGGAATCCTAGTGTAATTAGGATGAGTTCTGAAATGAAAACTAATGATCGTCTTATGTTTCAATGGAACTAATCCTAACACTTGGATCATTCTCAATGATGAGAGTCCAAATGAAATTAGGATTCCTAATTGTAGTAGGATTCCTATTATGAATAGGATTCAAGAAACGACAAAAACTAGTTCGACTAGTTTGTACCGGTATTAAGGGTTTAAAGCGCAATAATGAGTATTCCTCATTTGATTAGAAAATATTTGGATGAGTCATAATTAAATTAGGATTCTCCATATTTATTTAATCATTGGATAATTTAATAAAATAAAAATTCTTGTTGGACTTGGATAAATATTGCAACGGGCTTGCAGATATTACACTTATGTTTTTTTAATGGGTAGAAGCTCAAAGCCCATTAAGCCCAAGTTAATTAGAGTTAATTGAGCCAATTCCTATTGTAAGAATGATTTTAATTTTCTGGCAACAAAGAGGGTTTAGTCGTCCATAATGAGTCCCAAAAGGATTTGGAGTATCTTCCTACAAGATAGGAAGATATCTCACTTTGATGTGGGCTAGAATCACAGAGATATTGTAACACCCTAACCCTATTTGGACTAAGGTATTTAAGGGTTTTTTAAGTGAATTTTTTCTGGCCTAATTTGTGCATAAGGTGAGTAAAACGTTGCTGCCCTTGATGTCCTTTTTCTTGCCAAAATCTCTAAACACCTAGCTTCATAAAAGTGTTCATCACGCACCGATTCGAACCCAGTCTTGAGCCGCAAACTCCTAGCTTCATGTTTTAAATCTAGTTGTTAAATTTAAAATTCACCAATTTTAACTAAAACAACAAATTCTAATTTTATTATAAAATTAGTTATTATTTTTTTATTAAAAAAACTGGGTTGCGCCCATCATATAGGCCAGCCCCACCCACCACCACATTTAGTCAAACTATACATGGTGTGGTGGAGGCGCACGCTAGCTTGTGTGCATACATGCATTGCACGTTGTGTGCATCATGCATAACGTTGGACAATCCAACCAACATGCTACGGGCTTGATTTATTAGATTGGTTGGTTGTGTGCAAAGTCAATGCTCGTGAACTATTTGATGACATTCTTTATAATAGCGAGACTCAAGAGCATGGGGTATTCTAGGATAAGGATGTTCGAACACGCCAAATATATGAAGGCATTAACTCTGTATCAGCCCGACCATTAAATGACCCATACGGGATAGTTACTGAGGAAGACATTTTACTTGTTATAAATGCAGACGTGGAGGAAGATTTTTTGAATGATGGGGACGACAAAGACGATGAAGAAGTGGATGAAGATGATGACGCTGATGTAGATGACCAAGACGATGAAGAAGTTGATGAAGATGATAACATCAATGATGATTAATGAAGTTGTTTATCTATTGGATCGTATTATCCTATGACATTATTTTTAAAATTAATTATTATATTTCTCAAATTTTGATTGAACTATACTTCATTGTTTTCATTGTGAGAAGATAAGTGTTTGTTTGTTATTAAATAGAGAATTGGAGAAAATTTAGTGACAAATTTCGTCAAAAAATTACATATTCGGACGAAATCTATATAATATATAAAAGCTTAATACAATTTCATAATAATTTGACATTTGGCATGCTATTATTTTGACATTTGACATTTTAATCGAATGACATGTGACAAATCTTATTAAAATACCAATAACTTGGTTAACATTCACTTTCTTTATTAAAAAAATAAACAAATATGAAAACAAAACTTATAAGAGCTTCAATATTAATTTTTATGTTTTTATATTTTTTTTAATTTGAAACAAATTTTATTAGTCTCAAATATTTATAAAAAATAAAAATAGTATCATAATATATCGAGACAATGTCTGGGTAAGGATGTAATCGAGCTGAGCCGAGCACAAGTTGTTGGGATAATACGATCCAATAGATAAACAACTTCATTAATCACTTTCTTTATTAAGAAAATAAATAAATATAAAAACAAAACTTATAAGAGCTTCAACATTAATTTTTATGTTTTTATATTTTTTTAATTTGAAACAAATTTTATTAGTCTCAAATATTTATAAAAAATAAAAATAGTATCATAATATATCGGGACAATGTTCGGGTAGGGATGTAATCGAGCCAAGCCGAGCATAAGTTCTTGATTCTCGAGCTCGGCTTAATTTCTTTGAGCTCGAGCTAGATACGAGCTCATGGTGATCATTTAGGGTTTGCGAGCTACTCGAGCTCGGCTCAATGAAAACTCATTTTTTACGTTCGCGAGCTTAGCTCGATTAAAGCTCGTTATACTCAACTCGTTTGACAACTCGAATAAAGCTCAATTTGGCTCGTTCGACAGCTCGTTACCAAGTTAGGCTCGACTCGTTCGAAAACTCGTTTTAAAGCTCTGCTCGACTCCTTTAGGAGCTCGATTTTAACATATAATAGAAATAATTAACATTCAACGTTCAAAAACAAATATATAACATAATAACATCTTAAATTTATAGTTCCTGATTTACTCTCCTATTGCAATTTCAAAAAGTTAGGAACAAATTAACATTAAAAGACAATTTATTCTATTATGTACATGCAGAGGAGCCATGAAACTCATTGAATTGAAGCTAATAGGGCGTAAAACTTTCCATAGAACATAAGCTCACTGATTCACGTCTGCCTGTGTTGTGGAAGTTTCCATTGCTAGTAAATCCATTTAATCTACAAAATCAGATAATAACATTTTCAGTGTATATAACTGCAACTGAACCTACCCAGAAACTCAAACTTTGGCAATTACTGAAACTACCCATTTACTGAAGCTACCCAGAAATTATTGAACCTACCCAGAAACTCAAAATTCGGCAACCAAACTTTGGCAATGACTGAACCTACCCAGAAACTCAAACGAAACAAAAAGCCACAATTTTGTGTTCAAAAGAAAAAGAGAGCAAAAGAAACAGAGAACAACCTCAGAAATTTTGAAAGTTTTAATTAATAAGGGGAGGTTTTGGAGGCAGAAAATGAAGAAGAAGAGAAAGAAAGAAACAAAGTCTGACGAAGAATAACAAAGAACCAAAAAAAAAAAGAGTTGAACCCGAAAGTATTGAGTCAGGCGGCGAAAAGAGCGACTGAGTGAGGTAGGCAACGGCGAGATTCGAACCAGAGAGTGTCCTGTGAGGCAGCGGCTTGATTGAGGCAGCAAGAGTGTCGAGTGAGGCAACGGCTCCGGCGAAACAAGATTGAGCCGAGCGGTCGAGAGTGTCGAGTGAGACGGCGGCGAAATTGTCGAGTTAGAGGGCTGCGAGATTGTCGAGTGAGAGGCAGCGGCAAAGCAAGAGTCGAGAGATGATAGGGTTTGTGACTACTGACTTGTGAGGCAGCCGCAAAATGAGACTGAAATTTTGGGGTTTCAACGTTACACAATCTGAATTGGAATTTTTTTTCCCTATGTTTAATCATCTTTTTTTATTTTGTTTTTTTTTGTCTTTTCTAATTTTAAGTCAGATTTTTTTTTAAAAAAATAAACATTATAGCCTCTATTAATTGTGATTATTTGATGCATTTATTCAGTTAAATATCAATTTAAAATAATTTTTATACTAATCAAAATAAATAGAATTCTTAATATAAATAATTTGATAAATTAATTTAAATATTGATCATTACCTGAACAAATAAATAGTTGTAATTTAAAGATTTAAGTGGTTTAGTTGTAATAATATTTTAATTAATATTTAAGAAATAATAGCATTTGTGTATTAGACATTTAGACTATTTAATGTCTTTCAAGCAACAATAGCATTTAGTAGATTAGAAGTATGTACCATAGCATATTAGAAGTTTAGGATATATATCATAGTACATTATAACTTACAAAAAATTTAGGGTATATACTATAGTATATTTGAGGTTGAGAGTATTGAATATTATAATTTACAAAATTAGTTAAATATATAGAGTTTAAGGTACAACATGTTGTGTGTACTTCAATTTCATGAGATGTACATCTAAATTTTATGAAATGTACATCTTTGTACACCTAATTTTTATGTTGTACACCTAAAGTTCATGTTGTGTATACTTTTGTATACTTAAATTTTATAAAATGCACACCTTTGTTGTAATATCCCACACGTTCCAGCTATATTCCCTATAGCGATTGGAGTTCCAATGGATGATCATTGATGCTCATCCTCATTGAGAGTTTAGAGTTTTGATTGATAGTCGATAATGCTAATGAGCATGTAGGGTTTGTGATTTGGAACTTTTAGCAGCGAGTCTGGAGAGTGGATAACTCAAATTAGAGTAAGAGGTAACTCGAGTTGTGTGACCCCTATACAACTTGAGTTATCCAGAATTGTATCTCGAGTTAATCATTGTGTAACTCGAGTTATTTGTGCAAAAGTGGAACGGCGCGTTTCGGTGTTCTTCGTCTTAAAAGACCGCAACCGACCGAAATCAGTCATTTCTTCCAAATCACTTCTCTCAAATGCTTCCAATCTCTCTCAAGTTGTTCATCAGCACTTTCTTTGGGTTTCTTGAGGTAAGATCGTGTTTCTAATCCTTTCTTTCCTCATGATTTCTACAACATTATGCATACTAGGGTTTTAGGTTCAAATAGGTTTGGTCAACTCGGTTTAACGTGATTTGGTGAGATTCGGTGTTGCTTTTATGGATTTGAGTATAGATTTGTATTCAGAAGGATGATTAGAGTAAATGTAGTTGTTTAAGAGTGATTTTTATCGGTTGATTTGAGTGTTTGGTCGAACTGGACAATCTGGGTAAGTGATTTACTAGAGTAAGCATTTTGGATAACTCGAGTAAGATAGGCCAAGATTTACTCGAGTTAAGTTTTGGTTAACTCGAGTAAAACATGTCATGATTTACTAGAGTTATTCCTTGACTAACTTGAGTAAACCAGACCACATATAACTCGAGTTAGCATCTAGATAACTCAAGTAAACAGTGGTTTTGAGAGACCAAATTGTGACACTTTGTAATTGGTAAATTCAGAGAGTTGGGGGACTAATTTGGATATTTTGACTGCTTTGAGGACTATTTGGTAATATGTCAAGTCTTGAGGACTAGAACGTAATTTTACATTGGTCGAGGACCAAACTGTAATTTTACGTGAGTTTCGAGTTTTTGGTCGAAAGTGATGGATTCATTTTCGGATTGGATTTTGAGCGATCTTTGAGGGTTTCATATGCATGTGCACGCATTTTGGTACAACCACAGTACCAGTGTCTCATACATCATTATTTCTGATATGCTATTGTTTCTAATAATTGTTTCAGCTTTCTGCCCTTGTCAGTGGGATCAGCCATATGGCAGTGGTACCAGGTCCTAAAGCTTGGACATCCAGGTGAGTGGATGACAACTTCAGACACATAGGTTGTGTCTCAAAACTGTTTATGTTTTTTATGTGTATAACACATATTTGAAACCAAACTAATCTAAGGATTGATTAATTGAATAATTGAATTATGTGAATAAAATATTCACTATTTATTTTTGGAAAAGAATTACGTATATATATATTGATATCTATCTTTTGACTATTTTTTATGCTGAATGCATGGATTGTTTGAGATAATGGTTTTTGATTATGGGACACCTTTGCTAAGGGATGTGTAGCCTTTGGTATACCAAGGCATGATTGACCCAGCTATTAGGGTTGTCGATAGTCATGTGCCTTGGCTCGGCACATGATTGGTTATCAGATTAGTGACAGAGTCCACAATCCTTATTGAGGTGGTTGAGTGATGTAGTTTCCACCAATCATTATCAAGGTGGTTGAGTGGTACAGTTCGCACCACGATTGTTACCAGTCCCATAATACGTATATATGATTTTTTTTATTATGAAACAAGTAGTATCATTTTTGCCAATGAGCATGTGATTGCCTCGGGTGTAAACGTTTGCAAAACGTGTTTCTGAAATCATACTATGTATGTAGTATGTATACATATATATATACATTCCTGTCGTATACGTGCATGTGGTAGTTTCACAACGATTTTCAAACCAGTCTTTGTAAGGCACGTATGAGGTACTTTGGAGTGTTGTCCCTCACTCACTGGGTTTGACCCTCTTTGTTCTTCTATGTTGTCTTGTCTCTATTTTGCAGGTTGATTCAACTCGGCAACTTTTGACATCCCCGCCAAGTGAGACAGATACTTTTGGTTAGTAGCACCCTTTTTGTTGGCCACTTCATTTGTATTAGATGTTTGACTCTGATATACTGTTGGGTTATGGAATCTGCTGATTATGGGTCTTATTTTGGGGATATTGAATTTTGCGATTTATCTCTTGTATTGATTTTTGATATATTTTATAATCATATATATATGATTTTCTCGAAAGTTTTATTAAAATGATTTAAATATATGGGCTTATAGTTTCTGTATCTTTGAGGCTTTTGCGAGATCGGGCTTCCATAGACGGTTCACCTCATACTCTGGTCATGGTCTTGGGAGTAGGTCGTGACAAAGGTGGTATCAGAGAGATAGGTTTTCATATAATCTGGGGTTGGTGTGGAGCATATGTATCTTTGATTGAGTCTGTCTGATTTGCCTCTGTATATCCTTTGACATTCGTTCTGGTACTGTGGCGTTGCATGCATATTGACACTCGCATATGCGATTATTGCTTGTTGTAGATATGGATTCTCCACAAGGTAGAGGTCATAGCAAAGGTCGCGGTAGAGGCCGTGGTAGACCTAGGCGTGTGCCAGTAGAATCCGTCGCATAGTCAGTTGTTGATCATCATGATGCAGCTAGTGTGCCAAATGTTGTGGCACCAAGACCACCGCCACCACCGGCAGGTCCGATGGATGCCTTTGAGCGGTTCACGCAGATTATGGTTTATGTGAAGGCTATGTTAGCTGTTCAGGTAGCTGGAGGTTAGCTAGTTCCTTCAGTGGCTGCAACAGCACATGTTCCTCCACCCCCACCAAAGACAGTTGTGTCTGCACTTATTGTAGCACCATAGTCTGCTGCTGAGGCTCGCTTTGCCAGATTTATGAAGTTTTCTCCGCCTAGATTTTCGGGCAAGATGGGAGAGGATCCCCAGGATTTCATATTCATAGTAGAGCAGTGCTTTGAGGTGATGGACCCCACTGATGATGCTGCGAGGGTTAGATTGGCCTCATTTTTGTTGGATGGAGGAGCCGTCAGATGGTGGCAAGATCAGATATCTCGCAAATTATTTACTTGGGAAGAGTTCAAGCTTAAGCTCACTTTGTCTGTTCTTTCTCCGAGTGAGAGGGATAGGAGGACAGACCAGTTCAACGAGTTCCATCAGGAGTGGGGTATGTCCGTCATAGAGTATGAGGACAGGTTCCGGGAGTTGAGCAGGTACGCACCTGCAGAGGCCCGTAATAAGGAGGCCTTAGCTAGAAAGTTTCTGAATTGGTTGCTACTGAAGATTAGGAGAGTAGTAGCGACTCAGAGGTTGTCTACCGTATCGCTGATTTCTGATGTTGCGATGAGTATGGAGTACCAAGACGAGAGACAACCGAAGGAGCCCAATAGGGCAAAGACAGAGGGTGCGTCGGGAGGCTAATAGGGTCGTGGTCAGAGCAGCCAATTTGATCAGAGACGTAAACATTTTGCTAGGGGCTAGAGTCAGGGTCAGGAGTCCCAAGGTAGTGGTGTGGTACAGCCAGCTGGGCATACCGGAGGATAGATCACATGAGGTTCATATGCACTGTGTGAGTTTTGTGGGAGAAGACATTCAGGCAATTGCCGCAAGGCTGTAGGTCTCTGTTTTCATTGCAGGCAGTCTGGACACAAGATTATTGAGCGTCCTCTGAAGCATGGTTTGGGTTCACAGTCAGTGCAGTCGGTAACGGGAGGTTTGGGTGCTACCAGTACTGGTGCTGGCAGAGGCGCAGGTAGAGACGTCGTAGGTTTAGGACCCCGTAGCCAGGTTGGGTAGGGCAGTGGCTATGGGCAGGCCGGACCGAGTAATTCTGCTACCGGTGGGCAGACCCGAGTTTATCATTTGACTCGTCAGAAGGCGCAGACATCCAATACAGCAGTGACTAGTACGTTACTCATCTCTGGTGTTTCTGCTTATGTGCTATTTGATTCTAGCGCATCTCACTCATTCATCACACCCTATTTTATTGAGCATAATGGGTTAGTACTACATCCGTTTGCCAGGTTACTTGAGGTTTCATCACCTTTGGGTAACAATGTTGTGGTTGACTCTGAGGTTCGGCATTGTGTGATTGCCTTTGAGGGGAACGAGTTGACTGTCGATCTTACAGTGTTGGGTATGGGGGAGTTCGATGTGATACTCGGCATGGATTGGCTTTCAACTTGGCATGCCACTTTGGATTGTTTCGCCAAGAGGGTATGTTTTTGACAAACGGGTCAGAGTGAGTTTTGCTATCAGGGTGAGCGCAACAATGTCATGCGAGGGTATGTATTAGTTGTTAGAGCCAATCGAATGATTCGACGTGGTTGTGAGGTGTACTTGGCTTTTATATTCATCAAGTCGCGTAGTTTGGAGTTGAGTTTGGAGGACGTACCTATGGTATGAGAGTTCTCTGATGCATTTCCCAAAGATTTATCAGACTTTCGCCTGATCGCGAGGTTGAGTTTGCCATTAAGGTATAGTATGGTACCGATTTGATAACAATTCCACCATATCGGATGGTACCAGCAGAGTTGAAGGAGCTAGAGGCTCAGTTGAGAGATTTATTGGATAATGGATTTGTTAGACCGAGCATCTCACCTTGGGGTGCTCCGGTGCTATTTTTTAAGAAGAAAGACGGTAGCCTTCGTATGTGTATTGACTACTGACATTTGAACAAAGTAACAGTGAAGAACCGATATCCACTTTCGAGGATAGATGATCTGTTTGACCAACTACAGGGTGCGCAGTGGTTTTCTAAGATTGACTTGAGGTCGGAATATCACCAGCTAAGGATCAGGAGTGTGGATATTCTGAAGACAACTTTTTGAACTAGGTATGGTCACTATGAGTTCCTAGTGATGTCGTTTGGTTTGACTAATACACCAGCTACATTTATGGATTTGATGAATAGGGTGTTCAGACCATACTTGGATCGGTTTGTTATTATTTTCATCGATGACATTCTAGTGTACTCGAGGAATAGGGAAGAGCATGATGACCACTTAAGGTCGGTCTTGCAGACTTTGAGGGAGCATCAGTTGGTCAATCTTAGAAAACCACTGCGCATCCTGTAGTTGGTCAAACAGATCATCTAAGGATCAGGAGTGTGGATATTCTGAAGACAACTTTTTGAACTAGGTATGGTCACTATGAGTTCCTAGTGATGTCGTTTAGTTTGACTAATACACCAGCGACATTTATGAATTTGATGAACAGGGTGTTCAGACCACACTTGGATCGGTTTGTTATTATTTTCATCGATGACATTCTAGTGTACTCGAGGAATAGGGAAGAGCATGAGGACCACTTAAGGTCTGTCTTGCAGACTTTGAGGGAGCATCAGTTGCATGCAAAGTTCTCGAAGTGTGAGTTCTATCTTGATCGGGTAGTATTTTTTGGACACATGGTGTCTAAGGATGGGATCGTAGTGGATCCAAATAAAGTGGAGGCAGTACTCCATTGGGAGAGGCCTAAGACCGTTATGGAGATATGAAGCTTCTTTGGTATGGCTGGGTACTATAGGAGGTTTATCCAGGATTTTTCCAGAATTGCAGCTCCTATGACTTGTTTGACAGAAAAGGGAGTTAAGTTTGTTTTGTCTGATAGGTGTGAGGACAGCTTTCAAAAGCTGAAGAGGTGTTTGACGAGGGCACCAGTGTTACCTTTACCATCAGGTTTCGGAGGATTTGTAGTGTACTGTGATGCTTCTAGATTTGGGTTGGGTTGTGAGTTGATGCAGCATGGCAAGGTGATTGCCTATGCCTTGAGACAGCTGAAGAGGCATGAGCAAAATTATACGACATATGACCTAGAGTCAGCGGCAGTTGTGTTTGCACTTAAGATTTGGAGGCATTGCTTGTACAAAGAGACTTTCGAGATCTTCTCAGATCATAAAAGTATAAAATATATTTTTGGGCAGAGAGACCTGAACTTAAGGCAAAGACATTGGCTAGAGTTGCTAAAGAATTATGATTGTACTACATCATATTATCCTGGTAAGGAAAATGTTGTAGCCGATGCTCTGAGTAGGAAGTCGATAGGGAGTGTAGCTCACATCGCAGTTGAGAGGCGACCAGTAGTGACTGAGTTGCAGAGATTGATGGAAGATGGAGTCACGTTACAATTTGATGACTCTGGAGTTCTGTTTGGTCATGTTGAGGCAAGACATATACTGTTGGACCGTATTTGAAAGTCTCAGAAGGAGGATTTCGAGATGCAGAATTTGATCGAGAAAGTTAGCTCATCTGGTGTACTCAGGTTTAGGATTGATGATTTGGGAGTGTTGTGGCTTCAATTGAGGTTGTGTGTACCATCCTTTGGTGGATTACACGAGGAGATTATGATCGAGGGTCACAACTCCACATATTTTGTACACCCAGGATACATTAAGATGTATCAGGATCTTCAAGAGGCCTATTGGTGGCCAGGAATGAAGAAGGACATAGCTGAATTTGCCAGTCAATATTTGACTTGTCAGCAGGTTAAGTTTGAGCACCAGCGTCCTTCTGAATTGTTACAGTAATTACCTCTTCCGGAGTAGAAGTGGGATCGTATTACTATGGACTTTGTAGTGGGGTTACCAAGGACATCCTCAGGGTATGATTCCATTTCGGTGATTGTGGACTGATTGACGAAATCGGCACATTTTCTGCCTGTCAAGACGACATATGGAGCGACACGATTTGCTAAGTTGTATGTCGACCGAATCGTATGTTTTCATGGTGTGCCAGTCTCTATAGTGTCTGACAGAGGACCACAGTTTATATCACAATTTGGTGTAAACTGCAGGAGGAGCTAGGTACTCGATTGGATTTCAGTACGGCATTTCACCCGCAGACCGATGGTAAGTCCGAATGTACTATTCAGACGTTGGAAGATATGTTGAGGGCATGCGTTGTGGATTTTAGTGGGAGTTGAGATTCTCACTTGTCATTGGTGGAATTTACGTACAATAATTCGTATCATTCGAGTATCGAAATGGCGCCTTACGAGGCATTATATGGTAGGAAGTGTAGATCTCTTTTATGTTGGGTCGAGGCTGGAGAGAGAGCCTCTAGGGCCAGATCTTATTTTGGAGACTACTGAGAAAGTTAAATTGATCCAGCAGAGGATCTAGACTGTTCATAGTCACTAAAAGAGCTACGCTGACCCCGTAAACATTTGGAGTTCAGGATAGGAGACCATGTATTTCTCAAAGTGTCACCAATGAAGGGTTTCATGAGATTTGGAAAGAAGGGCAAGTTGAGCCCGAGATACATTGGTCTGTTTGAAGTCATAGGCCGTATTGGGGTCGCGGCGTATGAGTTGGCATTGCAGCCAGAGTTTGTTTCTGTTCATCCAGTGTTCCATATATCACTTTTGAGGAAGTATGTTCTTGATTCATCTCATGTTTTGGCACCTCAGTCTGTGGAGGTCTAATCCGACTTATCTTATGATGAGGATTCTGTGAGGATTGTCGATCGAAAAGTGAAAAGGTTGCAGAAGAAGGAGATTGCTTCAGTGAAAGTGATATGGATGCATCATTCTGTTAAGGAGGCCACTTAAGAGGCCGAGGAGGAGATGCGACACAAATATCCATACCTGTTCGACGCAGTTGATCCTTAGCTAGTGTCTTTTTATTTTTTTGCATACTTTGCAATTCATTCTATTTTTGGCATCATCAAGTTGCATAGGTGTACGTAGACTGAGTGTTGGGTATGCACTGTTTATGTTTTGAGGCGGGTAGCCTAGACCTTGGTGTAGGTCTATTGTGGGAGATCTAGAGTTGATAAGGACTTCGATTAGTTATGTTTCAAAATTCGAGGACGAATTTCTTTTGAGGGGGAAAGTATGTAATATCCCGCCCGTTCCAGCTATATTCCCTATAACGATTGGAGTTCTGATGGATGATCATTGATGCTCCTCCTCATTGAGAGTTTAGAGTTTTGATTGATAGTCGATAATGCTAATAAGCATGTAGGGTTTGTGTTTTGGAACCTTGAGTAGTGAGTCTGGAGAGTGGATAACTCGAGTTAGAGTAAGAGGTAACTCGAGTTGTGTGACCCCTATACAACTCGAGTTATCCAGAATTGTAACTCGAGTTAGTCGAGATCCATATAACTCGACTTAATTATTATGTAACTCGAGTTATCTGTGCAAAAGTGGAACGACGCGTTTCGGTGTTCTTCGTCTTTAAAAAACCACAACCGACCGAAATTAGTCATTTCTTCCAAATCACTTATCTCAGACGCTTCCAATCTCTCTCAAGTTGTTCCTCAGCACTTTCTTTGGGTTTTTTGAGGTAAGATTGCATTTCTAATCCTTTCTTTCCTCATGATTTCTCCAACATTATGCATAGTAGAGTTTTAGGTTCAAATGGGTTTGATCAACTCGATTTAGGGTGATTTAGTGAGATTCGGTGTTGCTTTGATGGATTTGAGTATAGATTCGTGTTCAGGAGGATGATTAGAGTAAATATAGTTTTTTAAGAGTTATTTTTATTGGTTGATTTGAGTGTTTGGTTGAACTGGACAATCTGGGTAAGTGATTTACTCGAGTAACCATTTTGGATAACTCGAATAAGATAGGCTCAGATTTACTCGAGCTAAGTTTTGGTTAAATCGAGTAAAATAGACCATGATTTACTCGAGTTATTCCTTGACTAACTTGAGTAAACCAAACCACATATAACTCGAGTTAGCCTCTAGATAACTCGAGTTAGCATATGGATAAATCGCGTAAACAGTGGTTCTGAATGACCAAATTGTGACATTTTGTAATTGGTAAATTCAGAGAGTTTGAGGACTAATTTGGATATTTTGACTGCTTTAAGGACTATTTGGTAATATGTCAAGTCTTGAGGACTAAAATGTAATTTTACATTGGTCGGGAACCAAACTGCAATTTTACGTGGGTTTCGTGTTTTGGGTCGAAAGTGATGGATTCACTTTCGGATTAGATTTTGAGCGATCTTTGAGGGTTTCATATGTATGTACACGCATTTTGGTACAGCCACAATACCAATGTCTCATACATCATTGTTTCTGATATGTTATTGTTTCTGATAATTGTTTTAGCTTCATGCCCTTGTCATCAGGATCAGCCATCTGACAGTGGTACTTGGTCCTAGAGCTTGAACATCCAGGTGAGTGGATGATAGCTTCAGACACATAGGTTGTGTCTCAAAACTGTTTATGTTTTTTATGTGTATAACAGATATTTGAAACCAAACTAATCTAAGGATTGGTTAATTGAATAATTGGATTATGTGAATAAAATATTCACTATTTGTTTTTGGAAAATAATTACGTATATATATTGATATATATGTTTTGA
>CAODLS010147645.1:0-22516 GCA_948243855.1 Flueggea neowawraea | reverse complement strand
TGTGTCTTTAAAATTAAGTATGCTATTTTTGATATGTCTGGCTATGACATAAATTGACTAATAATTATTGGGTTAATTAATAATATGGATATGTGATTATTATTAACCAATGTTTTGATATGGAGAATCTACAATATATATGGGTATATATATATACAAGAACATTTTGTAAATGATGGCATAAATGAAAAGAGATTGCATGATTGTATGTGGAATACTATGTATATAACACATTGACATGGGGACACCCTACTACGGAGTATGTAGTCTTTGGTATACCATTGTATGTTATCACCCTACTACAGAGTATGTAGTCTTTGATATACCATTGTATGCTATCACCCTACTATGGAGTATGTAGTCTTTGGATTCGACATTAACTAGTACACGTTCCCTGTGGATTCGACACCCAAGAAATACTCCAAGGGTTTGATTACTACATCAATTCTAATACGCTTGCTAGAACCCGATCACAGAACAAACAAATTACTTACAAAAAATATATTTATTTTCAAAACAAAATACTTATAGCATAAATTATATTTAATTCTAGAACATAATATTTACCTGAGAATGTATACTTGAATGTATACTTAAATTCAGATGAAACTTCTAATACAGAAAATATATTAAATCTTACAGAAATTGTAATAAACTTTAAACGGAGTATTTATTACTTAAGATATATTAATTTTTAAAGCGAACTATATATTTCAGAA
Source organism: Flueggea neowawraea (assembly GCA_948243855.1). NCBI lineage: Eukaryota > Viridiplantae > Streptophyta > Magnoliopsida > Malpighiales > Phyllanthaceae > Flueggea > Flueggea neowawraea. Next base: position 21,797 of record CAODLS010147645.1, on the reverse strand, counting down.
AATATATCAAGGATGGAATATTTATTCCCAAAGATAGAGTAAATCTCAAACAAATTTATTGTTTCAGAAACATCACATAAGTCGAATTTTAGAATTTACCGATCCATTAGTTAATCCGTATTACATGCAATGGTTCAAACACAGCAAAAACATATAGGGTTTTTAAACACACTATGTGTCTAGAATGACATCCAATTCACCTGGAAGCTGAGCCAATAATCGAATCACTAACCACCGGTAGATGGCTAATCACCTCGGATATCAAACAGAGCTAAAAAATAAAAATTTATCACAATGGAATCAAATGCTGTAACTTTTTCAATACTGAAAATGCATGAAATGCAAATGCAGGAACCTAAACCCCAGACGATGTCCAAAAATCTATTTTGATCGAACATCTAACTTAACCTCTCAAAAAATTACAAATTACTCCCTAAACCTCTAGAAATTATAATTCAATCCCATAAAATATCATATTTACATTTCAAAACTCACTCAATAGAAAATCCTCACATTAACCATTGCGATAGAAAGTTTTTAAAAACACCTCAACTCGTTCAAACCAACACCAAACATTCCAAATCACCAAAATCATCTCCAAATATGCTCAAATATATGAATCAATGATCAATTCCACTGAGCAAACAATAAATCATCAAAAATCCCAATTTCATTCTTCCAAACCCTAACCCATTTCAAAGAAAAACTCCAATCTTGATTCTAAACCAACCCATACTTTATCAAGTTCAATCTAACATAAACTAACTCAGGTCAATCCAAGAATTCATTCAAAAAAGAGATCATTGTTCAAAACTGTCACTCAAAGCTCTAACTCGACATACATGCATCAACAACAAAACCCAAGCTAAACCCATACACTCTCACTTCATTCAAGCAAGATCTAACATAATCTAACACAAATATAACTTGTATTTCATCCGAATCAAGCTAGATCTGAAACCCTAGCTTCAAAATGTCACTCAAACGAACCCACATGATTTTTACACAAAATCAAGGCAAATAACGAATTAGAAGTGTAATCTTAACTCAAATTGATGAAATGAATGAAGGAGAAGCAATGAAATTGGAAGAGAGATGGATTTGGGTGAGAATAGAGGTGTTTTGAGGTAAAAATGACGAAGGGAGTCGGGGTGGAGAGGTACAAATAGACGTTAAAATCGAAACGTACCATTTCAGTAATACAAAGGCTCACTCGAGTAACCCATCCTTTCACTCGACTGAAATTTTCCCAGAATTGATTCTGGATGCATGACTTACTCTGTCACGACCCATAGTCGAGCCCATGACCAGCGTACGAGGTGGACCGTCTGTGGGAGCTCGATCCATCCCGCACAAGCCTTTATGATCAGATATACTACCCAACTTATCCAAATATTTATTTAAAATATTTATAAAAATATTTGTAAATGAAATAAAATCATATATATATAAATACCAGTATATATATATATACAATATATCAAAAATATTAGTAAATACGAAATCATCAGAGTAAACCCCAAAATACAAAAGTGAAGCTCAGTATCCCAACAGTAACCCTATGTAGAGCTCTAACAACATAGCAAATTAAAATCCCAAACGAGGGCACTCACTATAGTGAAGAAGAAACTCACTAGGTCCGAGGTATGGATCAGAAGCTAAGCGTCCAAAAGATGTTACCTGCGAACAAAGGTATAACATGGACAACAGAAGAAAATGGGGTAAGATTCCTTAGTGAGAAAACAACACATCAGACCGCCTCATACGTGCCTCACAAACACTGGTTTGAAATATTTTTTGAAACTACCACACACATATATGGATACCATATAGTATACACACTATATACATAGTATATTTTTCGAAATTCGTTTTACCAAAACGTTCGCATCTAGAACATTCATACGCATTCAAGCAATATTTATTTAAAATATTTATAAAAATGTTTATAAATGAAATAAAATCATACATATATAAATACCAGTATATATATATATATATATATATAATATATCAAAAATATCAGTAAATACGAAATCATCAGAGTAAACCCCAAAATACAAAAGTGAAGTCTGGTATCCCAACAGTAACCCGATGTGGAGCTCTAACGACATAGCAAAGTAGAGTCTCAAACGAGGGCACTCAATATAGTGAAGAAGCGCCTCACTAGGTCCGAGGTACGGATAAGATGTTGAGCGTCCAAAAGATGTCACCTGCAAACAAAGGTATAACATTGAAAAAAGAAGAAAAATGGGTAAGATTCCCTAGTGAGGAAACAGCGCGTCAGACCGCCTCATACTTGCCTCACAAAGACTGATTTGAAATCTTTTTTCAAACTACCGCACACATATATAGATGCCATATAGTATACACACTATATACATAGTATATTTTCCAAAATTCGTTTTACCAAAACGTGTGCATCCAGAACATTCACATACGTTCAGGCAATATATAAATATACTTGTGCATTCATAGTACGGGACCATATCAAAGAAATAGTAGTGTGGACTCCGTCACCTGTCTGCTCAATAAACGCGTATATCTGGCCGGATATATTGTCACCCCAAACCCTGGTGATTGGGCCATAAACATACAATGGTATAGCAAAGACTACATACTCCGTAGTAGGTTTTCCCATATCAGTCTGATACATACATAATATTTCACATACAATTATGCAATATCTTTTTCTTTATTTCATCATATACAAAATGCTTTTGTATATATACACACATATATACTTTATTTTCCATATCAAAACATTGGTTAATAATAATCATATACCCAGATTATTAATTAACCCAATAATTATTAGTCCATATTTCATGTCAAACCCGACATATCAAAAACAACATATACTCAATTTTGAAGGACAGCCTATATGTCTGAAGCTGTCATTTCACTCACCTGGTATCCAAAGCTGAGGATCCAGTCAAACTTCACTCGTAGGTAGCTGCTCATGCTGGCAGGCACACGGAGCTGTACAGATACAACAGACATCAAGATACAATATGATATAGTACTGTGGCGGTACTGGATGTATGCATGCAATGCAAATGCCGACTAACCATCGGCGGCGTCGAGAACTCATACTAAAATATCCAAACTCTCATTTCGATCTATACCCGATTGAACAAACACTCACATTGGCTGCAATTAGCCTCTCAAGCAAGGATCTAACTTTAGATCTCACAAACAACCTCAAAATCATCAAGAATCCAAATCCCAAAATTCGGATTTCAGGACCCATGCAACACAAATCATCAAAGCATGACACCCAACGTCATATCTATGTATTTCTAACACCTATCCATCATAATACATCAGATACAACTCCAAATATGATGAGAAATCTACCAAAATCTGGAACCCTAGTTCAGATCAAACTCATTTTGTTCAAACACGAAATCTCTGAAAATGAAGCTAGAATCCTGTGGTTATAACCTTAACCAAGCTTAATCTACCCATATTTAGCTTCCTTTACAACAGAAAAGGAAGATCTGAACAAAACCCCAAAATCCGTTCAAAACCCTAGATGAACAAATATGAGGTGAGATGATGGAAAGAAGAGATCAAAGAACGATTCTTACCTTTAGAATCGCAATGGAAGTGTTGAGGAGTAATAGCAAGTGCATATGAGTAGTTGATAGAGTAATTTCGGTGGTTGAGATGAGTTATGACAGAAGAGAGAAGTGGGTGGGTGTATTTATAGACCCTCGGGCTTAAACGTGGCATTTCATTTAACTCTCATAGAAAAGGTCCATCTACGTGCATTGATCCCCTCTCTACGCACGTTGACCAAGTACTACGTACGTAGATGAAACTCCTATGTGCGTAGACGGCAGATCTGACGACCTCTTCCTCGCGGTTTAATCAAGTAACTCATCATCCCATGACTTAAACTTCATTAAAGATTATCACTAAACATCCTCAAACATCAATCATAATCTCAGAACTCAATTATCTACGAAAAAATGAATGAGGTTCAATCAAAATTAAACGGGTTGCTATAGAATACTTGGTCGGAATTTGGTGGGGTATTACAAGTTATGTATTTTTTTGGGCTTATGCACTCTGAATAAGGGTGATCCAAATAGTTTTCCAGAAGATTTGGACAATTTTATCGAGAAAAAAAATTGTTTTAAGATATAAATTAGTGAATACAATCTAAGAGAAGATCATTCAACCTATTCAGTATTGAGAATGAATGATGATGCATATTGACTTTACGCTTTGACCAAAATTATTGATGAGAACCCTGCCGGTGTAACTTAATTTTCGAATGATGTGTACAAAAAATTCTTTCAAATTTCAATATGAGGTTGTTTTTATAGATATACAATATTTATATTCATATAATTTTTATGATTTTTATTTTTTGAATTTAATACAATTTTTTATTATAATTTTAAATGTTTATAAAAAAATAAAAATAAATTCATAATATTTCGAAAAAACATCCGGATCTAAAATTAACCAACCCAAATAAAAAGTTGTGCCAATGTTCATCTATTATCATTTTATTTCTATTATTATTATTATTTTAACTTGTTTGTTATTTGAGTGCATGTGTAGGACGGGGTCCGTAACATAGAGAGCTTAAGTGTGCTGTAACATTGGCTAGGTGTCAATCTATAGATGGGTTTTCCTTGTTTAACCTCTCATATATCATATTTTCCATTTTTGGCCCACTTTCTTGTTTCTGTTCTCTTTAATCCTCAACTTTTTTTGTTTCTGAGTTTTCTTTTCAATTTAAGTCATGTAAATTATCTTTAATCCTATTTGGCACATATTGAAAATAAGATTTTAACTCTAATTATAATCACAATATTATACTTTTAATTGGCACTCACCGCGACACGATTGTACATAACAATTATTTACTAACTGATTTCTTAAATATTTATTTTTGCATCTAAGTTCTAATTATAGATAATGGACTCTATATCATGAAAATGCATATGTCATGTATGCACAAATATACATATGCCATTTATGTTTCTTTATTTGATATGATCCTTTTAATTAATTGATGACAAAAAGAGGGAAAAAAGAATAGTTGAGTTTGCTATATTATTCATTATCACGCTTTTTTGCTTTAAAACTTGAAAATTGACTAAATTGATGCATAGATTCAAGGGAGCTTAAAATGGAACTCGTTTGCTTAGTCAAAGTAAATTAGAACAAAATGGACTTAAAAGAATTGGAATTTGCTTGCTTTTCGATTAACCCAAACGACTAGGCTTAAAAACCTTGATTGAACTTCAAACTTGGTGATTTTTGATAGGTGTATAAACATAGTGGAGTGCAAACTCTTTAATATTTTGTCATTGTAAAAAAAAAAAGAAGAGATTTTTTAACCAAAGTTTGGTACAAGGAAATTGTTTTTAAGTTTTGATGATTAATAAAATCTGAAAAGAATTAAGTTGCACCTGCAAACTGTAACTTGCGCACATTATATCGACTTGGTATTGTTATTGTGCACGTAATGTTTGGTTAAGCACGTAAGGTCTTATGCAATTTGAAGAAAAATAATTCAGATACAAAGATAAGTTCTAGGTCCAGTTATGCAGGTAACTACAAAGCTACACACAAAGACAAGGTTATGCATGCAATAATTCAGTAATGCACACAATTATAAAGGTGTCAGTCGAGATTAAAGGGCTCGAGAACACAAATTTTAGCTCAAATTCCTACATACGACGTTAATTGTTGTAAATCATGTTTCTCGACGATCGCACGCAAGGCTCACCCACTAAGATATTATTCACTTTGGGTTCATGGACTCTCACAGTTTTGTCCCTTAAAAGACATCTCAATGGTATATGTTTATAAGTGATTCTTGATCTCGATTTTTAGGCGATATATGAATATGATACTACAAAACTAAATGTGAATTTTATTTTACAATGACTATTGCTTCGTTCATTGCAAAGTTTCACTCAACGTTAACATTTTCCTAAAGAGAATATTTCATTTTCATGCAATCGTTTTTTCTTTTCCTTTTACTATAATCGCCACAACTACTTTGAAATGGGTAGCCTAACCGACAAGTGTCGTCCTCAGTTCGCTGAGATCCTGGGCTCGAGCTCCAGTGGAAGCAGATTGTGATTTGAGTACCACTAGACCTTGGCTCAGCATTAGAGCTAGGTTGATGAGCTAAATCCTCCGCTAACTCTTTTCAGGTGTTGAGGTAACGATACTCGACCACCTCATTGAGTTCAGTTATGACTCTTCAGACATTCTGCAACGGAGAGTAATGCATGTATGATTACGCCTAACAGAAGTATATTACTACTAGTCGTTCTCAACTCACCTTTTTTTGCCATAAAAAAAATTGCCACAACTGATATACAGAAATGCATGTCTTTTTAGTTAAGTACCATATATAAAAGACTTAACAAGCCGGCAGGTATCATATGAAGGAGACCACTTCATATGATAATTGGGAAGTGCAAAGAAGATGATATCATGATGCTATTTAGCCATACCCATTTGGATGGCAGAAATTATTTGCATGGTTGTGCCTTTGCTGTCCCAGTTATTTTCTCTTCCACTTTACACTATAATTATTTTTTGCCTGAAATAAAATATTATATCTGCACAAACACATCATAAAACCAAAGCTTTATTGACGCAAAAGTATGTCTTCTTTTTCTCTTTGCTTTATTTGCTGCAATGGGTCCTACCTAATATTATTCATGAAACAAAATTTATGTAATTAAAAATTGCAATGATGATGGACAGAATGTTTATATGTTTGTCTGTGGCTACCTCAATGTAACTTAACTATATTTTAATTAATAATTTTGCAATAATTATCTTATATTATATTTGACATTAACAATTATGCATAAATTAAAAGGTTGCATTTTGACACTTCACAATCGATAACACTATATTGACTAGAGGTCGCCAAAATCGAACCGAAACCAGACCGGTCAGAATCGAAACTGGGCAAACTAGAACCTGTTGAATCGTTCCTCATGTGATTCGGTTCCGGATCAATCTTTAGAAAAACCGTAGAACTGGCATTTCCTAGACCCACCGCCCATTTGACCTTTGCCAACGAAACAAATTGGATCATTGGCAATGGCCACAAATGACCGTTGGATCCCTTTTATTTTTTTATTAATTTCACACTAGAAATTCATTAACTTTTCCTCTCAAATTTCTCACATCAATTCTCTACCAATTTATTCTTTTTCAAAATTCTATTCTCTCTCAAAGTTCTCTCATTTAATTTAATTTTAAAATTCACTCACTTTTTTTAATATATTTATTATTAGAAATACAAAAAATTAATTATTGTTACTATATTTTTTAATATACTAAATTTTTATTATATTATTTTTATTTACATTGTTATATTTTTTCATTGTCATACATTTTTTAAAATTAAATTTTTGTTGATTATTTTTTCTTATTTAGTAAAAAAAAATGGGGCAAGTGAAGATAAAATTTTTGAAAATGTTGAGATGAATGCATATTTGCAACCTCAAGAGAGTGAAACTCAACCGTCTCCCACACAAGGGAGATGTGTCAAAATATCGAATTCTGACATTTTCAAGGTTCATTTCAAGAAGACACTAAAAGGAAATTGTAACTTTGACGTTTCTTATAATTATTGTAAATAGGTTTAAAAATTCAAGCATAGAAGTGGATATGGTACTTTCACCAAACATTTGCATACAAAACACCCACTCAAGGTTGGATTGGCACGATATTAAACTCAAATTATCAGGTTTGCTTATTCTTCTAACTCTCCTCAATTAGTTCATTATAATGAAGCTAATTGTAGATCTGGATTAGCTAAAATGATAGCTATTTATCATTTTTGTCTTTTAGTTTTGGTGAAAAATTAGGTTTCACTCGATTTTGCAAAAAAATTGTTAATCCTAGTTTTAAGCCAATTCCTAAAAATACTGTGAAAAGAAATTTGTTAAAATTGTATAGAAAATCAAATATTGATTTGATAAAATATTTTCAAAGCAATGACATTAATGTTTCTATATGTAGTGATATCTTGAGTGACCATTGACAATCTCATTCATACATGGATATAACTTGTCATTGAGTTGATAAAAATGATATTTTACAAAAAAAATTATTGCATATCGTTGTTTTGATGATGCTCATAGTGCTCAAAATATTTGTAGAATAATTTATAATATTTTAGAAGAATATAGATTAGTTATTAGAATTTTTTTGATTTCCTTTGATAATGCATCGGCTAATACTGCTTCTATTACTGAATTGAAAAACATTTGCCAACCAAATTTTGGGAGAAGATTTTTTTCATGTTAGATGTGCATGTCATATTTTAAATTTATGTGTTCAAGTTAGTATTAGAGCACTTGACACTTTTTTAGAACCCATTAGAAATATTATTTCTTATATTTGGGTACACCATCGAGTTACGAAAGTATGGTTACATTTTTGCGCCAACAATGGTAAAATCCCAAAACGTTTTCAAAAGATACTCGTTGGAATTCGACTTATAAATTACTTAATCAAACCTTTGAATATAAAGATTTATTGTGTTCTTTTACATCATCTAATATTCCACAATATAATATTTTTTCACAAATGTGGTTGGTTTGTAGTTTAATTTTGAATATTTTACGAGTTTTTAATGATGCTACTCATACATTTAGTAGTGTCTATAAAGTAACTTCACACCAATTTTTAATAGAAGTAATGAATGTGGTCGGTGTATTAATGAAAGGAATGAAGGTTCAAGAAATTAGTTATGGCATTTAGAAATGAAAAACAAATTGTTGGTTATTATAAAATTATTCCTGAAATTTATCTTGTTACCATGGTATTTGATCCTAGATGTAAATTTAATGATTTAATTGATTGTTTGGAAAGATATTATGAATTGTTAGGATTAGGTAATGATTAAGACATAGATGTCGCGGTTATAATTACTAAGGTAATATATTTGTGCAATGAATTGTGTGAAGCATATGTTATTTTGACTTCCACTAGTGGAGAAATTTCGTCTACCGTTCCGCCTTCCTCTTCTTTCCAACAATATGTCAAATATGGTTACCAATTTGTCCATGAAAGGAGTAAAAAACCTAGATCGAACTCACATTCTGAGCTCGATACTTATCTAACCATAGTTTTTGAGTTTGGTGATAATGCAGATTTTCAAATTTTGGAGTGGTAGAAAAGGCATAAGGTAACATTTCAAACTCTAGCGATTGTTGCAAAACAACTTCTTGAAGTTCCTCAACTGTAGTTGTTGAACAAACATTTAGTAGTGGAAGCAACATTTTGGACAAAAGAAAATAAAGATTGGGCCTCGAATCATTGGAAGCTCAAGTTTGCCTCGATGATTGGGAAAGAGCCAACATGCGAAGTCAAGAAGAATTTTTACATTTATCATCATTGAATGGGTTAATGATGGTTCAACAACGGCGACTTTCGACTCCAATGAAGATAATTAGGTCAGTGGGGTGTAATTGTATCAAGGTAAGTAAGGGAACTATGTGGCCTTTGATTCCTTTAAACCCCGAGAGGATACGTAGGCAACTTAATATAATTAAGTCCAAGCCCATTTTTTATTTTTCACATTTGTAAAATTTAATTACTTGTATTCCATATTTGTTTTAATTACTTGTTGATGAAAATAAGTTCAAGCCTATTTTTTTATTTTTTATTTTTCACATTTGTACAAATTAATTACTTGTATTACATATTAATTATATAATTATATTTCTTAAATTTCTATTAGTATTGTTTATTTAAAATATGGTAGAGAATATTTATATTCACAATTATATTTAACAATTACAAAACGAACTGAACTGGGAAAAAATTTGAGTACAAGAAAATTTAAAAAAAAAATTAAAAATCCAGTTCGAACCGATGGAAACCGGAAACAGAACCGAACAGCACCTGGGTGGTTTGGTTCTGGTTCACCCCTTTCAACGAACCGGAACTGTGGCCACCACTACGATTGACCCATGTTATTAAAATGGTTTGTTTAATTAAAAAATATGAATTTTAACCTAATTCACATTTATGTCACGATTTTAAAGTTTTTTTAAATAAAAACATAAACTTTAGGGTACATAATAAATTTGTCACAAAGTTAACACTGTTAAGCTTTCTATTAATTTGCTGACTTGGCACCTGATATGGTAATGCTGAAATGGCACTAAGTGATGTTATTTTTTAAAAAAGGGACCAAAACAAGGTTTTGTTAAACTTTTAGGGGCAAAATTAGAATAATTCATCCTTTCTTCTTTTTGTTTGTTTGTCTTCCTCTCTCTTCTCTCTCTAGTCCTTTTTCCATCCACTCCATCTAGAAGTGGCCAAAATCAAACCGGACCGACAGTTTGAACTGAAACTGGACCTGCCCAAATCGAAACCAAAACAGTCCAAACCACCTAAACTCAGTCTGATTCAGTTTCAAGAAATCTCAAACCATTGAACAACCAGTTAATCGGCCGTTTGAACTGATGGTTTAACCCTCCTAAACCAATGATTTTAACCAAAACCAGCGGTTCAACCTTTCTAAACCAAAGATTAACATCCTAAACCAGTGGCTCAAACCGAAACCGAACCATCCAAAATCGCCTCTTGGCGGTTTGGTTCCGGTTCGTAGGTGCTTTGAACCTGAACCGCCGGTTCATGAACCGTGGCCATGTCTAACTCCATCCCCTCTCTTCAAACTCATTCCTCTCCTTACTGACTTTTAGATATATTTTTATTGTTCTTAATATTAAGTTGAAATTTTACCAATTGTTTTTTTAAAAAAAATGCTTTCTTACAATGTTAGGTAAAATTGTAATCAGTTAAAATTGAAAATAGAGTTGTTAGAATAATAACACTCAATCACTTATGGCTTGAAATTACACAGATATTGGGTTCCACCATTATACGTCATGGGTGGATCCAATTTTCCAATATATCCTACTCGCATATGATAGTAAAATACTCAATCACGTTATATGATTAGACCTCACTCAATCATGCTCGATCTTCTTATCATACGTAAATAAATCGTGTGACCAACTACATCAAAAGGGCTAATTCTATACACTTGTTTAGGATATATATCGATCTCAAAATGAAATCTTGCTATCATTGTGCCTCCAATACAAAGTTAAACCTGTAAAAGAAAAATTATGTATGCTTTCCCTTGGCCTTTTTCACAATTGCTACTTCCACCTCATTTGATCTCAAAGAAGCTTTATTCAAGTTCACATATCATGTTACATACCATGATAGGTGCCTTTGTGAACGTCGAGACTAGTGCGAATGCATCCAAAAAACGATCTTCTCTTTTTACACCATATAATCCATCATAGCAAAGCTCACTTTCCCAACATGCCAAGCTTGGTCGAATCACTCATGACCATTAATGACACACCAAAATAGCCTTATTTAACTATATATTTGAATGTGTTAAAGGTTTTAAGGATAGTGTGCCAAGAACTGCATGTTCACAGTGGGGTCTCACACTAAGAAAAGTTAGATCGTTATTTTATAATCTTTTGTATTCCTATGGTTGTGTATAGCACACATGGTATGATTATGTGTTGTTGTGTCATTTCATTCCCTTGGAGAAGCGCATGTTTATATAATCTCATAAACACCACACAAAAGCCTTAGTTATAATGCATTTCGCCATTTAACCTTAGACCATCCCATATTATTGATCCATCATATGACCTTACCCTATGTCGTATGTTCTTTCCCATGCGTCTTTCTTACATTTTACAAGAAATTAAAATCTACATGACAACCTCTTGATTATGAACGTACTCTAAATCTTATGTTCAAAACAACCTCATCTTAGTCGTTTTGCCACCAACCAATAAAATTGAGGTAAACACTCGTGTGAGTAGCTTATTTGTTAGTCCAACATGCTCCACTAACTCATCATGAAAAATGAACATTAACTCACAACATTCTTGTATGTGTATTGACAACAGTGAATTTGCAGAGAATAATGATTTTTTTACTCAAGTTAAAATCATGTTAAGGGAATACATAAGGAGTACATGTTCAAACTCTATGTAATCCTACAACCATAACATGTTTCATTAAAACTTCTCTGGTCATGGGTTTTGTGAACGAATTCACTATCATTTCGTGCATAGGAATGTACTCTAAATCCATCTCTCCTCGTGCAATTAGAACTATAAAAAAGTGATACTTGATCTCGATGTGCTTAGTCATTCCATAAAACTTGGGATGCTTGAAGTAAGAAATCGAGGACTGATTATCGCTACAAATGTTCAAAAGGTATTAGGAGGTGATCAAACCCAAATGGTTTAAAAAACTTTTTAATCAAACATCCTCTTGAATTGCAACAAACATAGTTGTTAACTCTGTCCCAAAGGGTAATGGCACTCCAAGAGGGGGTGAATTGGAAATTTAAAGAGTTAGAAAACTTTGTTGAAAATCTTTTGCAATTAAAAAATAACAAAGTCAAATGTGGAAACTAAACAAAACCAATTCACAAACAACAATAAAAATCAAATGCAAATGCAAGAAAAGTAAAGAGAGTAGGAAGAGAGAAATCAAAACCCAATATTTATAGTGGTTCGGTCCTCTTGACCTACATCCACTCCTCTAGATCCACTAGAGAATTTCAATCCACTAACTCCTCACTTTTGGGTGGAGGGAAACCATTTACACCACTTGTTTTTGCGCGATCAACAAGCAAACCGTTACACCTTGTTTTTACGGGCTTAACAAGAAAATTGTTACCATAGTTTTTGTGGGCTCAACTAGAAAACTGTTACTACTTGTTTTCAGGACAAAACAAGCAAACCGAACCTATAGTTTTTGCGAGCTTAACTAACAAACCGAACCACTTATTTTAGGGACAAAACAAGCAAACCAAAACTCTAGTTTTCTAAGGCTCACTATAAAACCTATCTAACCCAATCAAATAACCTTGCTTGATACAAAATCAATCAAAGGATATTACAGTTGCAAAGCTAACACCAACTGAGAAATATATTGCAAATAAATAGCTCAAATGGTTTAAAAGGTAGAGAAGAGAGAAACAATAATAGCAAATTATAGTAAATGACTCTCTTGTGTTCTTTCTGCTTTGAGACGTCTATTTATAGTCACTCTTAAAAATATAGGCATTGGAGCCTCGAATTAGCCGTTGTGAGAGAATAGAAAATTCCAAATTAATTGATGTCACCTTCTACTACGCGTGTTATCCACCATGTACGCGTGTTATACCTTGTTCCAACTGAGTTAAGCGTGACTTGATAGTACTTCTACGCACCTTGCATGAACCTCAGTAACTCTTGTCTTGAAACGATTGGCATCTACGTGCTTTGTACTGTATACTACGCGCCTTGGTCTCGACTTCCAGTACCTTGTTCTACGTGCATAGACGGTTTTGTTTTAGGATTTTACCGTTGATTCTTTGCGTGATTGTGTCAGTTGTGTCAGAGAATATTTAAATTCAAATCTCGAGAAGCGTCTTGGCTTTGTCCTCATCTGGACCACGTCTATGCGTGTTAAATCTTCATTAACATGCGTAGTATGCTTCATCAAAGATTGCACGTTTGATCATCAACGTGGCTCCTTTACCTTCTACGCGCCTTGGTCATTCAAGAAAACTTCTCATAGATCCAGACCACGTCTACTTGTATAGTACAAGCTTTTGCGTGCATAGAATATGACCTGATACTCACTTCATTCTAGAATGAATGATCTACGCGCCTTGAATCCTCTGGAACGCGCGTTAATGCCATTTTCACATGATCAACATGGCTTGAAGTATTCATATGTCCGCAGGTCTGAAACTTATTACATCTTTCATGGATGTTTTAGAATCATCATCATTATTAAAACTGAACTCAACAATAGTTATGAACTCAACTTCCATAGTAGACAGTGCTACACCCATCTGCGTATTGCTTCTTCATGACACAACATTATTATCAAGAAGAAAGGTGTATCCAGAAATGAACTTTCTTTCATCCACATCTCCACTTAAGTCTGCATCTGTGTATCCTCTCAATTACAAATCCTTCCCATGATAACTTTAGATCTTGATCCTAGGGATGTATTTTGTATTACCCATGTCTTTCATTTGAAATCTGGACGTTAACCAGTCTTTGATGTCTTTGATATAGGATAAGTCATTTTGACCAATAAGAATATCATTCACAATCAAAGATAAGATGATAAACTTATCTCCCTAGCATTTAAGATATGTGCAATGGTCTCTGACCTAAGATGTCCTTAAAGATGTTCCTTTACTTGTGCTTCTATTCATGCTATAAGTCTCTCATGTGTGACAAGTCATGGCTATCGTTTTGCAACCCTTCAGGAGAGAGACTTTATAGTCGTTTCGTTATAATCCATATGTTATATATAGAGGGTTATTTTTTTAGCATGAAAATATTTCGAGTGTTACAGGTTCGATTAATTCATAGTTAAATATTGGTTGAAAAAAACGACCAAATGCTCATGATATTAAAAAAAAGGACTTGATGCTCAATTTTTAGAACACCCCTATTGGGGGTTCATTGAACCCCTAATGGGTTTGTTGAATCACAAACAAAAATAAAGTTTTTATTTATATGTTATATATAGAGGGTCCATTGAACCACCAATGGGTTGAACTCCTAGAGTGGAATTTTGTAAATGTGTTGGCGGTTTTTTCCGCTAAGAATCACCCACAACAGGTGATGCAATATTTTTTTTTTCATTTTTTTTATTTTCATGTTTGTTTTCTTTTTATTTTTATTTTTTTAATATCTTTAATTTATTTAATCTATTTCTTTTAAAGTTTTTTGTTGAAAAATTTTTTAATTAGTAAATTTTTTGTTGAAAATTTTTATTTTTGTTTATTTTGTGTAATGCAATTTACTCTAATTTTGTTAAGTTTAATGTATTTTTATAATTTTATAATTTTATTTCCTTTGTAATTTATTTTTTAAAATGTATCATTTTTCTCAATAATTAAAATAATTTAATTATTTTTGTAAAAAAATTATTTTATATAATATATATTTTAAAAAATATTAAATAAAAAATAAAGTATAAAAAATCTCATATAAGAATTCAATAATAATCTAAATTATTAGGGTAAAAAAATTTAATAAAAAAATTAATAAAAACTGATACAAATGTAATATATCAATAAATTAAAGCCAAAATGAATTTAAGTATTGAGGTGCCCTTAGTTTTTTGTGTTCAGTACTCGCATCATACAAGTGAAAGCATCCGGTTAATGTGAGAAAAAAAAAACATAAATATTTAGGAAAAAAAACTTCCAATGACTCCCACTTGCATCGCCGCGCGTGACAAAGTGAAAAAACATATAATAACGTTTATTTTTTGCTGTAAGCCTGTAACATATAATTGACGTTTGTACTCCATGAAACGCTTCAACCGGCGCCAGCGAAACACTCCCACAGTGCTTTCACACCTTCGCTCTCTCTCTCTCTCTCTCTCTTATACTCTCACTGTCTCAGCCTTTTGTTTCTCTCACTAACCTTTTTTTTATTTCCATTCTTACCCTCCTCTCCCTCCTCGTGATACCACCACTATCTCCTCCTCTTCCACCTCTCTCATGGCCTTTTGTTTCTCTCACTAACATATAATTCTAATCAATGGCACAGGTCGGTTTCGTTCTATTACTGGTTCTGTTCTCACTGGGTCACTTCCTAGTTGACTCCGAGCCAGTCCAAGACAAGCAAGCTCTCCTTACTTTCTACTCCCGCGTCCCCCACGCCAACCGCCTCCAATGGAACTCCTCCACGTCGGCTTGCTCTTGGGTCGGGATCGAGTGCGACGCCAACCAGAGTTACGTCTACACTCTCCGGTTACCCGGCGTCGGCCTTGTGGGCCCCATTCCGGAGAATACACTCGGCCGGCTAACTCAGCTTCGGGTTTTGAGTCTCCGGTCTAACCGTCTCTCCGGTTCGATTCCCTCCGATTTTTCCAATTTGACTCTTCTTCGCAGCCTTTACTTGCAGCACAATACCTTTTCTGGTGAGTTCCCGCCGAGTTTGACTCGCTTGACTCGTCTTGCTCGCTTGGATCTGTCTTCCAACAACCTTACCGGCAATATCCCGTATTCGGTCAACAACTTGACGCATTTGACCGGTCTGTTTCTTGAGAATAATCAGTTTGCCGGTAACTTGCCAAGCATTAATCCGCCAAATGTAACGGATTTTAATGTCTCTAACAACAACATCAATGGTTCGATCCCGAAGGTGCTTTCGAAATTCCCGGCTTCCTCATTCGCCGGAAACTTAGATCTCTGTGGCGACCCCTTGCCGCCGTGCAACCCCTTCTTTCCATCTCCGGGGCCATCACCGTCGGGAATTCCGCCGGTTTTCCCGTTACGGAAGAAGTCGAAGAAGCTCTCCACCGCCGCCATTGTCCTGATCGCCGTCGGCGCCGCTGTTGTGGCTCTGTTGCTGTTGTTGGTTCTGTTCTTGTGTTTGAGGCGGAGGCGAAAGGGACAATCTCCGAAGCCGGCGAAGCCAGTGGCGGAGGCGAGGAACGTGCCGGTAGAAGCAGGAACGTCGTCGTCAAAGGACGACATCACGGGAGGTTCGACTGAGGCGGAGAGGAACAAGCTGGTGTTTTTCGGGTGTGGAATATACAGTTTCGACTTGGAAGACTTGTTGAGAGCGTCGGCGGAGGTGCTGGGGAAGGGGAGTGTGGGGACGTCGTACAAGGCGGTGCTAGAGGAAGGGACGACGGTGGTGGTGGTGAAGAGATTGAAAGACGTGGTGGTTGCAAAACGTGAATTCGAAATGCATATGGAAGTTCTTGGGAAGATTAAACATGATAATGTGGTTCCATTGAGGGCTTTTTACTGTTCTAAAGATGAGAAGCTGCTTGTTTATGACTTCATGCCCGCCGGCAGCCTCTCCGCCCTCCTCCACGGTACGGCTTTTTTCACTTTTCATCTTTTTTTTTTCATATTTTTTTTGCTATATTTGGTTTAATTGCCTTCCTTTTTCGTTGCTAATTTGGATTTAATTTAGAATATTTACTTCAATTAGAATGTAGTTTTAAGTCTTGAGTGTTTTAGTTTTTTAAACAACGAAATTCTTATTGATATTGTAATTAAGATTTATTATTTTCTCATGAAACAAAATAAACCAGTTGATAGTAGAGTTTTTTAAGTAAATTAAGTAGATTTTGGTATATATTAAATAGTAAAAAAAATATAGAGAGTGACAATTAGACAATTATATTTAAGGTTAGATTTAGTAAATTGCAATTTTTCAGTAAAAAACTAGCAAAAGTGTTTAATTTATGGAAAAATTAAGGTAATCTATTTTTTTTGTTGATATTTTTTGGGTAGTGGAAAACTTGACCTATGGATTTCGGTTTGACAAATGGAAATTATTGAAAACATATGCCTGATTATTTGAAGTAAATTGAGTAGATATGGTAGGTTTAATAAATTATGGAGAGTTTGCAATTTTTTGTTGACATATTTTTTCTAAATGTAAATTTGTTAGATTGCAATTTTTTCTATACTAAATAAAAACTACCAAATGAGTTCAATTTATGAAAAAAATTAGGAAAAAGGATCTGAATTTTTTGTTGATATTTTCCGAGAGTAGGAAAGCTGTTAATTTTTTAATTTAAACAAAAAATTGGGTTAATCTTATTTTTATTTAGTTTCAATTGCTTTGACTGTTATGCATAATGCAGCTGTTACAATCATGGAGCTTAACATATTTTATATAGGACGCTTTTGTTTTATAAGATGGAGTAGTTAATTTATTGATGCGGAACAAGTGTAGCTTTCTTTGGAATTTTAGTCATATGCTTGGAGGCATGTGAGTTTTTAATATTCAATAATAATGACCCAAATCTTCTATTTAATTTTCTTTTGTATTAAAAAATATATTTTTCCATTTTTTTAAAGCACTGCACAACCTGGGTATTGCAGCAGAGTATCATTATTTCCTCTTTTTTCAAAAAAATATTTTTTAGATAAATTAATTTTTATCAAAATAAATAATATTTTATAAAATTAAAAAAATTATTATTTTTTATATTTATTTTTTTATTAAATTATTTTAAATAATTATATTCTAATTATTTTTATTAAAATAAATAAAAATAATATAATTAATTATTATTATAATTAATATAATTTAATTATTTTTTTAATATATATGTTAAAAGTTTAAAAAATATTTTTTGAGATAAGGACGGAGTAGCTTGGCTCATTCTTTGCAAGCATTCTTAGAGTAGGAGCGACGCATCTTGTCTCTCGCGTATTCATTACTTTGTTTTCTGTCTTTTTTTTAATAATTTCCTTTTTTGGTCCTTTGTTAATTGTATTCATTACTTTGTTGAATTATTGACAAAATATTATTTTGGTCCTTATACTTACTGATAACTTACTTTCATCTTTAAATTATAATTTTAGTAGTTAAATTTATTTATTTTTATAAATTTTTTTATTTATACTCTTTGAATAAATATGTTAGTAATTAATATATTAATTAAAAAATTAAATAGAACACTATTATAATATTAGTTTACTAACATCAGTTATACATAATTTTTTTTCCTTCCCTAAATTTGCCTAGAATGCAGATTTTATTGGATTCTTTGTTATAGAAAGGATTTAAAGTGTTTCTTTTGCTTTATTACTACAAAAAAGCCTAGTGGTCCGGCACCCCTGCTGTTGAGTTTCGTTGAACCTTTTTCCCTTGTAAATCAACTCAACACATGCTTCTCTCTCTGTAAGGACGGTTTGGACCATTTTCTAGGAACTCGTCCCAATAACTTGACAATTTAGAGGGTCTCGTTTGTCTAGGCTGAAAATTTTTACATTTTGGAAATAAATATATCACGTGCATTAATTTGCTGCAATCTACAATTTTCACGAAAAATTTCCTTTTCTGGCCTTATATGAAAGATTTTCATGATACATTCCATTGGAAAACTTATGTGGTTGGATTTTCGGGCATGGGGAAATGTTGGGATTAACCCTTAGGATTACAATTTGTATTAAACGTATCGTAATCGTGTCATGTATTTACATATCACATATTATTATAGATGATATAAACATTACAAAAATTAAATTCGTGTCATTCATGTATTCACAAATCGTATTATCATATCAAAAATTGTTTGTCCATTCTAATGATTTGTACACGTTTACTTTGTCATCCATGAAAATGACTGGAAGCTAGAACTATATTTTGCATTTTAAAATTTTTCTTGCTAGGATTTTGTCAATGGCATTATTCTTGTCAATGCTTCTTGATGACATGACGATCATAGCTAGTCGACAATCTTACAGTCAAAACTAAAAAACCACTTATGCTTTGTTCTTTTATGTTAGGCTCGGATTGGCTTAACATAACCTTTATAGCTTGTTAACTATTGGATGTCGCGTTCATTTTTATGCCACATTGTGGAATCTGGGTATTATATTTTCCTATAATTAAGTGAAGATACACAAATCGATTGCAGTATTTTGTGGTGTGAGGACTTTTTTTTTGCGCTTTTTGTAGAGTTTATATTAACCTGTGACTGGAACTCCTGGTAATTTTATTGCAGGCAGTAGAGGTTCAGGCCGAACGCCGCTAGACTGGGACAACCGGATGAGAATAGCTCTAAGTGCAGCAAGAGGATTAGCCCATCTCCACGCGGAGGGAAGAGTCATTCATGGCAACATTAAATCCTCCAACATTCTTCTCCGCCCGGACCATGATGCCTGCGTGTCGGACTTCGGCCTCAACCCTCTGTTTGGCGCATCCACGCCACCAAGCCGCGTGGCAGGCTACCGTGCTCCCGAAGTCCAGCAGACACGCAAGGTCACATTCAAATCTGACGTGTACAGCTTCGGAGTATTGCTCCTGGAATTGCTGACAGGAAAAGCCCCCAACCAAGCGTCGCTAGGAGAAGATGGCATAGACCTGCCACGGTGGGTACAATCCGTGGT
The DNA here is from genome assembly GCA_948243855.1 of Flueggea neowawraea. Classification (NCBI taxonomy): domain Eukaryota; kingdom Viridiplantae; phylum Streptophyta; class Magnoliopsida; order Malpighiales; family Phyllanthaceae; genus Flueggea; species Flueggea neowawraea. The sequence goes on along the minus strand of CAODLS010147645.1, from coordinate 1,855 downwards.
CCGGGAGGAATGGACGGCGGAAGTGTTCGACGTGGAGCTGATGAGGTACCACAACATAGAGGAAGAGATGGTCCAGTTGTTACAAATCGCGATGACTTGTGTTTCTACGGTGCCAGATCAGCGGCCGGAAATGCCAGAAGTTGTCAGGATGATTGAGGATATGAATAGAGGGGAAACTGACGAAGGTTTACGGCAGTCGTCCGACGATCCTTCGAAAGGATCGGACAGTCATACTACTCCTCAGGAATCAAGGACCCCACCAAGTGGTGTCACACCGTAGAACACAATAATAAAAAGTTATTTAAAAAGGTGGAAAAGGGTAAGTGGGTGGTCGGTCGTTCGAGTCTTTCTCCTCAAAATGTGCACTAGGGCGTAAGTATACAGTGATAAAGTGCGCATTTAATTGGGAAGGAGGAGAGAGTTGATTTATTTTTTATTCTTCTTGTGATTTATTCTCTTTTCTATTTTTTTTCCGTTTAGATTTTATTTGCAATGATTTTTACAGGTGGAGGAAAGGATGGATTTTAAGGGGTTTGGAAATTCTTTTTTCCTATAGTGGTTATGGGTGGTTCCATGAACTAATTGGAATTGACCATTTGATCCATTTAATTGGGTTTTAAATTATTTCTTTTTAAAGTAAATCTTATATAAATTGCCAATTTTTTTCCCTATTTGTGGTTTTTCAATTTATAATTTTTTAATAAATTAAAAATATTAAATAGTACTCAATTTTTTAAAAATAACATCTAATCGCACTATTATTTATATTCGTTGTACAAATTAGTGTTTTTATTAAAAAAAGGCAATTAATAATGTGTAAAAATGAGTAAAAGTTATTTTATTTAATATTATTAGGCCTTTTTTAATCTCATCTTTTTTTTTTCCGTTTAATTTTCACTTAGCAGGAATTTGTACGATTAAATGGAGTAATTAATTAATCTCTACAATGTAAAATTCAGGTCTTTTCTAAACTTTTTTACGACTGTGATAATGAAGCCAATTGGCTATTAATGGATACATCCTAAAATCTGCAGTCAATTTGATCTCCATTTATAACGCTACTCGTAATTCACGGTTTCTGAAGTCGTCATGTAAGAGGTCTGATCAATATTTTTATTGTTATTTTATTAAAGTTCTCAGTTCCTAACCTCTCAATTTTTTCATCCGTAACTTATGGGTTATTTTAAGAGTTTACTCAGCTTTTCACTAAACACAATTTTATTTTAATCCTCAAACTTTTATCTACTACTTCATTTAATACTTTCTAGTCCAAATTCATTACAATAAAAATAGTTCATTCAAATAAAAATAATTCGTTAAAATAAAAATATTACATTAAAATAAAAATTACCAAAATGATTATTTTGCGAAAAATAATTATTTTATGAAAATGATTGGACGTAAAATTTTAGAAATTACCAAAATTGGAAAGTGCGGGTTGATATGGAAATTGAGAAAATAAAGCCCTGGAATTGAATTGATAATTGGTGAAAGAGAAAAATTTTGATGGATTATTTTGAGAATATTGATAGTTGACAAAATTTGACGGGTTATTTTATTGGGAGGATTGTGTATTTCCATTGTTGTGATCCATAATTTTTATTTTAATCTTCCAACTTTTATCTACTACTTCATTTAATACTTTCTAGTCCAAATTCATTACAATAAAAATAGTTCATTCAAATAAAAATAATTCGTTAAAATAAAAATATTGCATTAAAATAAAAATTACCAAAATGATTATTTTGCGAAAAATAATTATTTTGTGAAAAAAGATTGGACGTAAAATTTTAGAAATTAACAAAATTGGAAAGTGAGGGTTGATATGGAAATTGAGAAAATAAAGCGTTGAGAT
>CAODLS010147593.1:0-16649 GCA_948243855.1 Flueggea neowawraea | reverse complement strand
TTTTGAACAAATTATATCACATTATATATTTAAATATATCTATATATATATATATATATATATATATATATATATATATATATATATATATATATATATATATATATATATATAATTTTCGGTTCTAGTTTTAGTTTTTCTGTACGGTTCGGTTCTCGGTTCATATATTGCTTAAGACTCGATTCGAACCAAATAAAAATTTTGATTCAATTTAGATAAGAGAAAGTCAAAAGTCAATGGTTCTTTTCGAATTAGATATTAGGTTCGTGTAATATCCTGTATTTTTCAATTATGATCTCTGTAGTTTTCGAGTATGGCATTGAGGACTTTTGGAAAACCAATGGATGATATTTGATGGTTATGATGAAATCATGTAAGGTTGAATGTTGTTAAGTGCTGAAAATGATTCGGGACGAGTTCGGTAGCAAGAGAAGTCAAGAAGGGAGAAACAAAGCATCTTACGTACGTAAGGCTAATCCTAACGTATGTAAGGCAGACATAACTCACATATGTGAGGAATAGGTGTAACATACGTGACCTGGGCTTCTAGGATGATTCAAGTACGTGAGATTTGGGGGTGACGTACGTGAGGTCGGGATTTTCAGCTCCAGAACATGATTTTTGACTTGTTATCTACATGACCTTGATCTGAACGTATGTGAGGTCCTCTTAACGTACTTTAACCTTATATTCACGTCATGAGCCTCTATTTTATATATATATCCGAACCACGACCATTTCATCTGTCATTTTCATTTTTCACTCTCTCTCACCTTCAGATCGATCCTCTGACTGCCTCATTGCTTGCCTAGTGTTCCTAATCATCTTTGGAGGTAAGATTATCGTTCTTTTCTTATTTTGATTCCTCTTTCATGATTTTGATTCATGGTTTTGCATTTGGATGAGTTGGGCTAGGGTTCCAATTCTTGGATGTTTTGTGTTGTTCTGATGTTAGAGGATGCTTGTATGGGTTAGATGAGACTTAGATGAACTTGTTTCAAGCCTTGAAATCATAAAAATCGATGAGTTATTGACATGGCTAGGGTTAGATTCGGGTTTGACTAATTTGTGATGATTTAGTTGTTTGTTTGAGGAAATTGTTGACGGATTAATATTCTTGAGGTTGAGGTGAACCCATAGGTATATTTGGTTTCAATTTTTTTCGGCCGAATCGAAAGTTCATTAGTTTTGAGAATAAAGTTTTGATATTGGTATTTTTATAATTTTGGAAAGTTGATATCTGGATTTGTAATTTTAGAAACTGGAGAGTTAGATTTGCAATTTTGGGAAAGTAGGACTATATTTACAATTTTGAGAAGTTTGCAGTAATTTTGTAATTTCGAGGAATTTAACTAGAATTGTAAATTCGGAGAGTTCAAGAGCTCTTTTGAGAAATCTGACTACTTAGAATAGTCGTTTGTATATTCTAGGACTCGAGAGACTAGTTTTTAATTTTACGAGGTTCAGGGACTAAAATGTAATTTTACAAAAATCGGGGATCAATTCATAATTTTACAGACTTTGATTTTTGGGCCATGAGCGTTAGATTTTTGATCGAAATAGGATTTCTGATGCTGACGGCGTCTGAGTCTGCATTTGCATTTCATGAATGTTCTGTTTTACCACAATCACCGTATTGATCTGTTTGTAAAATATTGTATTTCAGCTCGGTTCGGTTTCCGAGGTAGCCATCCATCGACCGACGGTCATTGATTCAGATTTTGGAAGCTCGACATCCAGGTGAGTGGATTGCATCTTCAGACACATAGGTTGTTGTGCTATCACCATAGCATGAAACCAAAATAATTAAAGGATTGAGAATCCTTCTGGTCTATGTGATGACTTGTTTGTTATTGAATGGTTTTTGGAAAACCATATGGGTTTTGGAAAAGAGTAATGATACCCTGTTTTTAAAAGATTTTGCGCTTCGACGAAAGATGAGTTGTTTTTGAAATAATATAATTTGATTATATTATGTTTTGCAATATTTCGGAAAGAAATTTTGAAACTCATTTTGGTAAAACAATTGATTGTTTGCATACTTGGTTTTGCAAATCATACCATTATGGGTTTGATAAATATTTTGGAAACCATACTTTTATGTGAGTATGTTTTGGAATTCGATATATAAGTCGTGTCTTATATATCATTTGGTTTTGATATACCCGGTCTTAGGACCGTTTGTGATTTGTTTTGACATAACCGGTCGCATGACCCTTTTTTATTGGATTTGGATATACTATGTATATGTTTTGGAGATGGGACACCTATGCTACGAGGCATGTAGCCTTTGGTATATCAATGAGTGAGACAACCCAGCTACCAGAGGTGTCGGTAGCCATGTTGCCTGACGAGGCACATGATTTGATATTGATAGAGGCGGGTCCTCATCACACTATGGCTGGACCACACTTTTCGTGATTGGTGGTAGAGTCCACATCACGCTTGTTTATGTCTAGTGATTGGTGGCGGAGTCCACATCACGCTTGCTTTGGTCCCGGATCTATGTTATATGTTTTGACTAAGATTTTGAATCTGAAAGGATTTTGTTATGCCTATGTGGCAAACTTTGATTTGGAATTTCTAGTAAAGCTAGAAAGGTTTTTGAATTCCGATACGAAACTTCCAACAAAGGTTTGAAAGAGTTTTGATTTTGTTTTGGATTTTTGGCATAACCTTCTAAAGGTTTTAGTTTGGAAATCTGGATATGATAAAGCGTTTTCTGGATATGTTTTTCATTGTTATTGAAAGCGCATTGGTTTTGATGAATTTTAGAAATATTCATGAAAGATTTTGATTAACTCATGAATGATTTTGTGTATGTTGTTTGTAATGATTGCGAACGATTTCGAAAGGGTTTTGAACTGCTACTATATATGTAGCGTGTATATATATGCATATGTTGAGTATATTTACATGTGGTATTTTCGAACTGTTTTCAAAACAGTCTTTGTGAGGCACGTATGAGACAATATGGAGTGTTATCCCTCACTCACTGGGTTTGAGCCCCTTTTCTTTGTTTTTTTTATCTACTGTTATTATCATCTTGTAGGTGAATCTTGTGGATTATGATCGTTGACATTTGATGCTCAGTGAGGTATCTTGACATTGTGGTCAATACCCTTTCGATCGGGTCCTGTTTTTATGATTAGTAGAGGCTCCACACTGGGTTTCCTATGAGATTGGTTTTAGTTTCTGTTATTGTATTTGGTATTTCAAATATTTAATTTGAAATTATTTTCGCACAAATTTATATTATGTTTTGTTTTAGTAAATGATGTTTAAACCTTAAATTGGTTTTATTTTATTAAATATGATTTTGGGTAAAAGTTTTTGTATATTGAGGCTTGTGCGAGATGAGTCGGGCTCCCATAAACTGTTTGCCTAGTACGCTAGTCATGGGTCCCGTGAATGGGTCGTGACAAATGTGGTATCAGAGAACTTAGTTTCGAAGATTTGAGATGTTATGTACTCTGATACCAAATGTGGTATCAGAGGGTTGGGTTTCGTATTGTCTGGGTTGGTTGTGGAGCTTAGGTATTTTTGATTGAGTCAGTTGATTTACCTATGTATTCCTTTTTGACTTTGATTCGATACTTCGATAAATGTCTCTGTACTGTAGCAATAGTTGTCATTGAACATTTGCATATAGGCTTTGCTTGATTGTTCTATTATGAAATGTGTCCTCAGCATAAGAGAGTTTGAGAGGCTGCTAGGCGATGATTCGCCTTAGCCGCCAGCTAGTTTGTTGCGGATCAATATGGTATGCCAGAGGTTATGATTTCAGTACCTCAGTCTTAATCACCGCTAGTGGTTCAGTTAGATATGGATGGGCGTTTGCTTATACCTTTGAAAGTATTGAACGATTCCTTTGTCCTCAGATAGCAGGAGGTCAACCAGTAATAGTTGCTCCGACCATTGTACTGGTTGTACCTAAAATTGATTCTAGTAGCCAGTTTGGGCAGAGTGACAGGTTCTCTTTAGGAGTGCCAAATTAGTATGGAAATAGTCAGGATGTCAGTTTGACATAGAATTTCAAGATAGAGCTTCGAGTTCCAGATGAGCAAGCGAGGATTCAATTCCTTGATGTAATGGTTGTGAGAGAAAATGTCTTGGGCAGTGTGGCCGACTCAAGCGCCACTGCTATCTTTGTAAGCAGCCAGGGTATGAGATAGTCGAGTGTTCTAACTATGATATTCCTTCTACATATATACTCTTGTACGAGTATTTTTTTGAAATTCTGCGAACTCTTGCGCATTTCAGCATAGATTCTTTTGAACTTCTGTGCATCCTTGTATACTTTTGCCTTTGGATCTTCTAATCTTTGCATATGTTAATATGCACTTCCTCTACTCTTGTTTGTTGCAATATCATTTTTGCTATATCTGGTTAGTAGGATATTTTGTGAGGAAATTACAGATTAGTCCGATAGTGATTGATGATAAGTTATGCGATAGATTTTTGGTGGTTTATGGGAGCTGGAATTGTTAAGATCCGAGACCAATTTTCATGACTAGTATATTGTTTAGTGTTAATTGGAGTAAAATAGTACTTGGAGTGCTAAAAGCTTTGGATTACTAAGAATGTGATTAACGGATCATATTGCAAATATGTTTGCTGATAAGAGGGATAATTTAATCATTTGTATTGAGAGATAGATTATTTAAGGAGATGTGTGATTATTGATTTGGGGAAGAATTCACGTGGTGACTTCTTGATTTCTTTAGTCCATTTGGTGATCTCTGATAGTGATCATTGATATGATTATATCAGTGTCGACAAATTCATTTGAGGTTAAACGATAATAATGAGGAATTACAAACAACTTGGGGAATTAATTTGGAGTCGGCATGCAGTTGACTTATATGGTAAGTAATCATGATTTTTTAAATGATCTGGAAAATAATTGTGAGTATGCGAATTAGCTTACGAGTTGGTTTGACTTGGATATGAGAATTGGATATGGATGATGTACGCATTGGAGCGCTTATGATATTTTGTTGGTGACAAAGGTGGTATTTGGTGTTCTTTGGAGATGTGATATCTTTGTTTGTGACTAAGGTTATATTCCTTGGTGTTCATCGATTTCAGATAAATCAATTTGAGAATGTGATTCAATTTGGGTGACTTTTGTTAAAGAGATTTGACTTTGTGGATTGATATCATTCTTTACAGAAGAATGTGGAATGATAGGTAGTTTCCTATGATTGTGATTTAAAAATTTGACATATGACTTAGGTTGGAAGTATAGATTTCATGCCTTGTGCACTGGTGAATATATGGGATAATTGATAAGTTTGATTTGAATCGATTTGATTCGGGGAATTAGTGGATAAGTCGAGTTGGACTCAAAAGTTAGCGTATCATCAGATCTTCAAGATCTATTAATTTGATTGTGAGGGTTGACTACCAAAAGTCTATTTCTTCGGGTTCTCTACCTTATCTCCTTTGGCAACATTTGATTTGTTGCGATTTGATTGCTCTGTTGAACGTGATCTGTTGTTCCTTTCTACTTTATATATTGAGTAATTGTTAAGGATTTTGAGGTTTGACCTCGGACCAGTGTCTGATGTTTGTTCTTTAGACATGTGATTCTCTAAACTTTACAGATATGTTCTTTGTTCATCTGTACCTTCGGGTATTTTGCGACTTCGCAATTTGTTCCTTGGGAATATTGTCTCATGTTGGTTCTTTGAACTAACGTTCTATCAATTGAGTTAAGACTCAATTTGTTCTCTGTTGAGCCATCGGTGGTATGGAAATTGATGGTTTCAGTTAATGCATGAGTCTGCATCGACTCTCTCTGCATCTGCATGTTTTTGTAGCATCTGTCCTTGCATCTGGACATGTTGGTATGTCGATGTTGTTCGGCAAAGTTATGGTTGAACACCCAGGGGTGTTGTTTTGCTAGATGCGGCTTAAATATCCGCACTTGTTTGACTAAGTCAGTTTGTAAGTCATCATTCATTATTTCAAAATTCGATGATGAATTTCTTTTGAGGGGGGAAGTATGTAAGATCCCGTATTTTTCAATTATGATCCCTGTAGTTTTTGAGTGTGACATTGAGGACTTTTGCAATACGAGTGGATGGTATTTGATGGTTATGATGAAATCATGTTAGGTTGGATGTTGTTAAGTGTTGGAAATGATTCGGGACGAGTTCAATAGCAAGAGAAGTCAAGAAGGGAGAAACAAAGCATCTTACGTACGTAAGGGCTAATCCTAACGTACGTAAGGCAGGCAGAACTCACGTACGTGAGGAATAGGTATGACGTACGTGAGCTGGGCTTCTAGGATGATTCAAGTACGTGAGATTTGGGGGTGACCTACATGAGGTCGGGATTTTTAGTTCCAGAACATGATTTGTGACTCGTTAACGTACGTGACCTTGATCCTAACGTACATGAGGTCCTCCTAACATACTTTAACCTTATATTCACGTACGTGAGCCTCTATTTTCTATATATATCCGAACACCGACCATTTCATCCGTCATTTTCATTTTTCACTCTCTCTCACCTTCAGATCGATCCTCTCACTACCTCATTGCTTGCCCAGTGTTCCTAATTATCTTTGGAGGTAAGATTATCATTCTTTTCTTATTTTGATTCCTCTTTCATGCTTTTGATTCATGATTTTGCATTTGGACAAGTTGGGTTAAGGTTCCAAATCTTTGATGATTTGTGATGTTCTGATGTTAGAGGATGCTTGTATAGGTTAGATGAGACTTAGATGAACTTGTTTCAAGCCTTAAAATCAGAAGAATCGATGAGTTATTGACATGGCTAGGGTTAGATTCGGGTTTGACCAATTTGTGATGATTTGGTTGTTTGTTTGAGGAAATTTTTGATGGATTAATATTCTTGAGGTTGAGGTGAACCCATAGGTATATTTGGTTTCGATTTTTGTCGGCCGAATCGGAAGTTCAGTAATTTTTAGAATAAAGTTTTGATATTAGTATTTTTGTAATTTTGGGAAAGTTGATATCCAGATTTGTAATTTTAGAAACTGGAGAGTTAGATTTGCAATTTGGAAAAGTTGGATTATATTTATAATTTTGAGAAGTTTGGAATAATTTTGTAATTTCGAGGAATTTAACTAGAATTGTAATTTCGGAGAGTTCGAGAGCTCTTTTGAGAAATCTGGCTACTTGAAATAGTCGTTTGTATATTTTTGAACTCGAGGGACTAGTTTGTAATTTTACGAGGTCCGAGGACTAAAATATAATTTTAAAAATTTCAGGGACCAATTCGTAATTTTACATAGACTTCGATTTTTGGGTCGTGAACGCTAGATCTTCGATCAAAATAGAATTTTTGACGCCAACAGCGTCTGAGTCTACATTTGTATTTCATGCATGTTCTGTTTTGCCACACTCACCGTATTGATCTGTTTGTAAAATATTGTATTTCAACTTGGTTCAGTTTCTGAGGCGACCAACCATTGACCGACGGTCAGTGATTCAGAGTTTGGAAGCTCGGCATCCAGATGATTGGATTGCGGCTTCAGACACATAGGTTGTCTCTTCCAATTAAATGTTTTTGTTGTGCTATCACCATAGCATGAAACCGAAATAATTAAAGGATTGAGAATCCTAAAATCTGGTTTATGTGATGACTTGTTTGTTATTGAATAGTTTTTGGAAAACCATACGAGTTTTGGAAAAGAGTAATGATACTATGTTTTTAAAAGATTTTGCGCTTCGGCGAAAGATGATTTGTTTTTAAAATAATATAATTTGATTATATTATATTTTTGAATATTTCGGAAAGAAATTCTGAAACTCATTTTTGGTAAAATGATTGACTGTTTGCACACTTGGTTTTGCAAATCATACCATTATGGATTTGATAAATATTTTGAAAACCATACTTTTATGTAAGTATGTTTTGGAATTCGATATATAAGTCGTGTCTTATATATCCTTTGGTTTTGATATACCCGGTCTTAGGACCGTTTGTGATTTGTTTTGACATATCCGGTCGTATGACCATTTGCAATTGGTTTTAATATACTCGGTCTCAGGATTGTTTGTTATTGGATTTGGATATACTATGTATATGTTTTGGAGACGAGACATCTCTGCTACGAGGCATGTAGCCTTTGGTATACCAATGAGTGAGACAACCTAGCTACCAGAGGTGTCGATAGCCATGTTGCCTGACGAGGCACATGATTTGATATTGATAGATGCGAGTCCTCATCACACTATGACTGTTCCACACTTTTTTTGATTGGTGGCAGAGTCCACATCACGCTTGTTTATGTCTAGTGATTGGTGGTGGAGTCCACATCACGCTTGCTTTAGTCTCGGATATGCGTTATATGTTTTGACTAAGATTTTGAATCTGAAAAGATTTTTTTATGCCTATGAGGCAAACTTTGATTTGGAATTTCTAGTAAAGATAGAAAGGTTTTTGAATTCCGATATGAAACTTTCAACAAAGGTTTGAAAGAGTTTTGATTTTATTCTGAATTTTTGTTATAACCTTGAAAAGGTTTTAGTTTAGAAATCTGGATATGATAAAACATTTTCTGGAAATGTTTTGCTTTGTTATTGAAATCGCATTGGTTTTGATGAATTTTAGAAAAAGATTTTGATTAACTCATGAATGATTTCGTGTATGCTGTTTGCAGTGGTTGCAAACGATTTCGAAAGGATTTTGAACTGCTACTATATACGTAGCATGTATATATATGTATATGTTGAGTATATTTGCATGTTGTATTTTCGAACTGTTTTCAAAACAGTCTTTGTGAGGCACGTATGAGGCAACCTGGAGTGTTTTCCCTCACTCACTAGGTTTGACCCGTTTTTCTTTATTTGTTTTGTCTCCTGTTATTATCATCTTGCAGGTGGCTCTTGTGGATTATGATAGTTGACATTTGATGTTCAGTGAGGTATCCTGACGTTACGGTCAGTGCCTTTTGATCGGACCCCGTTTGTATGATTAGTAGAGGCTCCATACCGGGTTTCCTGTGGGATTGGTTTTAGTTTTTGTTATTATATTTGGTATTTCAAATGTTTAATTTGAAATTATTTTCGCACAAATTTATATTATGTTTGTTGATGTTTAAACCTTAAATTGATTTTATTTTATTAAATATGATTTTGGGTAAAAGTTTCAGTATATTGAGGTTTGTGCGAGATGAGCCGGGCTCCCATACACAGTTCGACTTGTACGCCGGTCCCGGATTCCAGGAATGAGTCGTGACATTTCGGTTCGATTATTTCCAAGGTCTGTGCTCGGCCATAGTACCAGAATTTAGTGTAATATATATACTACAGCAACCCACCAACAATTTTTTTGTTGGTTTAAAGAAACTTTTAACTACCGCATGCTAATTGCCAGCGTAAGAAAACGTCAGAAGTAACATAACCTATTTTCAATCAAAGACGAAACATTATTAATTTGATAGTGAAATGCAAATGAAAGATTCCCTCAAACTATATAGAACTCAAACTATATAGAAAGCATTAGAAATTACAAATCACTTTCTTTTTTTTCTTTGATTGGTTAACATGTGATTCTAAGTAGTATTTGATTTTTCTTTTTACAGTATTGAGTTTTACTGAAATTAAATTCTCGATCTTTTAGTGATATATAAATTCGAATAATTCTTTTCTATAACCAATGCAGAAACTAATCATGCACACAAGAGTAAAAAAAGAAATATACAGCTTATTTAATATTCTTCTTAAATTAAAAACCAAAATAAAAATTTCACTCAAAATGGGATGAACGGAGTACAAGATAAGCTCAATAAATTGAGATTATGCATTGAAAATTTGAATCTTTGCACTATCAGGAGCTCTTAGCTCCCTATAAATACACTTTCTCATTCGAGCATGTTTTAATTTTATTGACTCCGAAAAAGTGTGACAACTCTCTAAAATTCTAACTTGATTGTTGAGAGTTTTTGGAAATTACACCATGCACTTTTCATTTTGAGGATGTTTGGTTTTGATAAATTAAGTGATACATAGCATAAACTAATTTCAAAATAGTAGATTACATAGTAAAAAAAATAGAGAGAGTGGCATATCTATTAAGAATCACAATATACTGAATATGCAATATCTTATACCAAACTATTGTAAATCAAACAAGTACTTTGTATTTATGTAGGATTTTAAGAAACATCTCACTTCAACCAAATAGTTACTGTTCACAGAAGAAACAATAAAGTTATATTGCATGAAAAATTAATAGTTGAATATGTTTATTAATAACTAATATTTTTTATCATTCTTCATAACTAATAACTGAATATCTTCATTCAAATTGTCTGCTATCCACTGGACAGAGGAAAATATAAGAATAGCAATTTCTAACAAAGGAACCAGTTATGCAAGTAGAGTCCAGAAATCTTTTTATGTCCAATTATAAAACATAAAAATGCATTGACTCCATTTGTTGTGAAAAATTAATAAAGTCGGTGGCAATCATTATGAACTTAATCATGTTAATATAGACTTAGTGAGTACAGCGGTATCCAATTTAAAATTAAATGTTGGATTCATTCTCAGAATAATATGCAGTTAATGTGATGATTATGAAGACTAGTTAGCTACTTCGTGGCCGACATTAATCGTTAAAAATGCATGAAATTATGTTATAGCCAACAAAAATCATGCCAAAACATACGCTGAGAAGTCAAGGAAAGCTTGGACAATTCTTGTATAACCTACGTGAACGTGTTACGGAATAATATTAGAAAATTCTATGTTTAGTTGAGTTTTCAGTTTTTGTTTTATTTTTATTTTGTGAAAATTAAAAATATTTAAAAAAATATGTTTGTTAATCAAAAAAAATTTTAAGAAAATTTTCATTTTTTCATCTCTATTTTTTAATTTCTTAGAAAATAATGAAATTTTTTTTCAACTAAACAACCCTTTAATTTTTTTTATATAATTATAGCAAAAGAGAATACTCCACAATTTATTTACGCCATGGAACAAATTATACATGTAATAGCGTATTTACATATTAAACAAAAAATTTTCTAACAGATAACTTATAGCGAATGAGTTAAATTTTCCAAAAAAAATAAAGCTTTATTATCACATCTCATTTAATAACATAAAACGTTACTTATACAAAAAAAAAGACATAAATTGTTAGAAGGATATTTCTAAGTTCTAACATTATCTTTTCTTATCTCATCTTGATGAACTAATTAAAATTAAATGTTGGATTTATTCTCAGAATAATTGGCAGTTAATTTGATGATTATGAAGACAAGTTAGCTACTTCGTGGCCGACATAAATAGTTAACAATGCATGAAATTATGTTAGAGCAAACAAAAATCATGCCAAAACATACGCTAAGAAGTCAAGGAAAGCTTGGACAATTCTTGTATAACCTACGTTAGCGTATTACGGAATAATATTAGAAAATTCTATGTTTAGTTGAGTTTTCTGTTTTTTTTTTTTAATTTCTGTTTTGTTTTTATTGAAAATTAAAAATATTTTAAAAAATATGTTTGTTAATCAGAAATTTTTTTTAACAAATTTTTCATTTTTCCATCTCTATTTTTATAATTTAAAAAACAACAATGAAAATTGTTTTCAACTAAATAGCCCTTTATTTTTTTTTATATAATTATAGAAAAAGAGAATACTCCACAATTTATTTATGCCATCGAACAAATTATAAATGTAATAGCGTATTTACATATTAAACAAAAATTTTCCAACAGATAACTTATAGCGAATGAGTTAAGTTTTCCAAAAATAATCAAGCTTTATTATCACATCTCATTTAATAACATAAAACGTTACTTGTCCAAAAAAAAATAACATAAATTGTTAGAAGGATATTTCTTCTTAACATTATCTTTTCTTATCTCATCTTGATGAACTAATTAAATTTGTTTGTCTTAGTATTCTCCAAAAAGAAACTAATGGCACATGCACAAAGTAATTGTAGCAATGTATACATGGTCCTATGACTTCATGTTTGGCCACAATCTACCAAACTTATCTGGCAATTCATCAATCTCTTCCAACGATCACATGTCAAACACCCCCCACGAATCAAAAATATGATTGGACAATTTCTTCTCTTGACTTCTCTTTTCATTAAATCCACCCATATTATCCTCAAATTACATGTCGTATAATTAATGTATATTTCTTTATCATGGATAGCTCCAATGTTAAATATAGAAGTTCTATGAAACAATGATTGTTGGTTCAAATAAATAAAGCTTTTTAGATCCTTTAAGTAGCCAATCTGTAATATCCCGCTTATTTTAGTCGGAATCTAGTAGTATTTCGAAGTGATTTCGAGTTGGGATGTTGACCTTTAATTTTGAGGGTTGTGCTGCGTGTGTTTTGCACGTTGAAGGTCATCTATGTGCTTAGTACAGTGTACTGTGCACGTAGTAGATGCCTGAAATCTGACCGTGAATGTGCATTAAGTGCAACGTACACTGGAGGTCATCTATATGCACAGTACTGAATACTATGCACGTAGACGGGGATGAGTTGGCTGAGAGCCTTGCCTGGACTGTGTGCATTGTATGGGTGGCTGCGCACGTTGTTCATCCTTTGGGTGTGACCCGTGAGCACGTTGAGGCCTTTTACGCACATAGTAGGGGGTGAAACGCACGTAGATTGTAGATCTGAATAAGGGGCTTCAGATCTGTCATCTATGTACATTGTGTAGGATGCTACCCATGTAGAGCACGGTGCTATGTACACAGAACCCCTATTGTGCACGTAGATGTGTTTTTCTGAGCAACAGTGCATGAAACGCAACATGTCAGTCCATGAGTCTATAAATACCCCTATTTACCATTCATTCGGTCGCAACTTGTCTCAACCATCATAGCACTTTCTCACTTACTTCTCTGTGATTTTCTTTGATTCTTCTTGCTTCTACAACGGATCTAGAGGTAAGAATCATCCATTAATCTCTTTTTTTCTTTGATTTGCGTTGCATTTTGGGCATTCTAAGGTTCCGACCGAACTTGGGTTTTGGTTCGGATCTTTCCATTTCTGATGGAATACAAGTTAATGAGAGTTAGATTATGGTTGTTTGAGACCAGTAGCTTGAAGTTTAAACATCGGTTTCATGGAATTTAGTGTTTGAACCAAATGGGTTTCTCTACAACTAGGGTTTCAGGTTTTTACTAGATTCTTGTCAAATCTGATGTTGTTTCTGATGTATCTTGATAGATATAAGTTAGAACTTCAAAAATTTGAGCTGGGCTAATAGATTTGACCAGTTATTCGGCATGGGTCTTGGAAGTCTGAGATTCATAGTTAAGATCTAGAAAGATTTTGACTTTGTTTGTGGATTGAGAGGACGAATCCATGTTCAAGAGATTGATTTTAGTTGATGAGTATGCTCGGCTTTGTTGGGGACCGAATGGGGCATGATCTTGGCTTGGAAGTGATGGATTCACTTTCGTTTGTTTAGGCGACTTTGAGAGTTGCATTTGCATTTCATATCATGCATTTGGGTATTTGCTACAATACCGCATTGTGATATTTTTGATGTGTTATGTGTACAGCTTCTTTTCCTTGCCAGCGAGATCAGCCACCAACGAGTGAGACTTGACTGGTGCTTTGGCTTGAATTGCCAGGTGAGTGAGTAGCAGCTTCAGACACATTGGCTATGTCTCGAACTCTATTTACTTGTTTTTGACGTGTTGGATATATGTATCCGAAAATGACTAATCTAAAGGATTGGTTGAGATAAAAATGGTTATTTGTGTAATAATCGGTTTTGGTTTTGAACTGGTATATATGTATTATATATCGTGTATATTATTTAAAGTGCTGGATTGCATGATATGATTTTGTATTATATGATAGTACGTTTTGGTTTTCGATAGGGGGACACCTATGCTACTAGGTATGTAGCATTTGGTATACTAATGTCTGATAAAACCCAGCTACCAGGGTTGTCAGTAGCCATGTTGCACTGATCTGACACATGATCTGTTATGGTGGAGGAGAGTCCCCATCGTTATGGCTGGTCCATAGATTCATGATAGTTGACAGAGTCCATATCACGTCTGTTTAGTCCCTTATCGCCTGTATATGTTTTGACATGAAAATAAATGATTTTAATACACCTTGGTGCATGTTTGCTGTGATTGCAATTGGTTTTGAAATGGATTTTTGAAAGGCTATTATTGTATAACGTGTATATTTATATATACTATTAATACTGCTTGTGGTATTTGCGAACTGTTTTCAAAAACGCTCTATGAGGCACGTATGAGGCGCTCTGGAGTGTTATTTCTCACTGGGATTCACCCCCTTTTTATTTTCTATTGTGGATGATTCTATCTTCCAGGTGCACAGATTTTGGCTTTGGCGTTCATTCCGCATCTCGGACACCTGTGAGGAGACCTTTTGGTTAGTAATGCCTATTGTTCCGACTTCTTTTATTTTTGAGAGCCCCGTACCAGATTACTGTGGGGTGTTGGGTTGTATGTATACTCTGATATATTTATTGTATTTGGTTTTACCAGAGTATATGGTTTGTATACATTTGGTTTATATTTATATATTGAGTTATATATAAATTATTTTAATTATAAAATGTTTTTCCAATAAATGTTTTGGAAATTAAATGTTGGGTAGAATTCTGAATCTTTGGAAGGCTTGTGCGGGATGGACCGGGCTTCCATAGATGGTCTGCCTCGTACGCCGGGAATGGGTCGTGATAGGCACTGACCGCAACGTCAGACTACCTCACTGAGCATCAAATGCCAAAGATCACAGTCCTCAAGAATCACCTACACGATGATAATACACAGGGACAAAACAAAGAAAGGGGGTCAAACCCAGTGAGGGACAACACTCCAAATCACCTCATACGTGCCTCACAACGACTGTTTTGAAAACAGTTTGAAAATACCACATGCAGATATAATCAACATATATATATACATATATATACGCGCTACATACGTAATAGCGATTCAAAAACCGTTTCGAAATCATTCGCAATCAAAGCAAACAGCATGCACGAAATCATTCGTGAGCTAAACCAAATCCTTTCAAGATTTTCTTCAAAACTTACTAGAACTAATGTGTTTTCAAACACAAGGAAAAACCTTTCCAGAAACATTTTATCTTATTGGAGATTCCCAAAATAAAACCCTTTTAAGGTTATACTAAAAATTTCAGAGATCAAAAACCCTTGTTATCTTTTATCGAAAACTTCATATCAGAGCTCAAAAACCTTTCTAGCTTTGCTAGAAATTTTTGAAACAAAGCTTCGCCACATAGGCATTGTAGTATCCCTTCCGTTTTGATCGATTCTCTGTACCATTTTGACCAATTCTGACAACGTCTCATGTGGAACGTCATTTGATCCTAAATGATCTTAGTTCATTCCCATATGGATTTTTGGGAAAGTTGGAGATGATGTTTAGGGTGATTGGAAATGATCACAATTGTTCTAAGATGAATCTTATGCAAGTTTGATGGGATTCATGATTTGCAGTTAAGAACACGTTGGAGAAGTGATTTTGTGCGCGTAGAGCCTGCTGAAGGCCATCTACGTGCATAGAGGAAGGTACAACACACGTTGTGGGTGATTCAAGTCAATCTGGGGGCGGTGTAAGCCGTCTATGTGCGTTGTAGGGAGTTCTATGCACGTAAATTATGATTTGTGAATTATCTATGAGCTGTGTTGGCCATTTGTGTGCATTGGAATGGTTCTATGCACGTTGATCATCACCTAGATATGAACCGTGAGCAATTGGAGCCATCTATATGCCTTGTACGTGTAGTACACACGTTGATCATAGATCTGGAAATGATCCGTGGGTTTTCAGACTGACTACGTGTGTTGTGAGGGGATCTGTGCATTTAGAGGTTGACTTGCGCTTGGGCAGAGAGTTGTTGAGCACCGTCTACGTGCGCTGCGTGAAGGTCTGTGCACGTTGAACATTCTTCTACATGCATAGATGGTGTAAAACGCACGTTGATGAGATGAAAAATGCTAAAAATGAGTGAAACGCTGCATTTTGTCGTGATGGGTTTATAAATACCCCCTCACCCGACCTTCGTCCGTCACTCATTATTTTCACTCTCTCTCACTCTCAGATCATTTCTCTGACTTCGTCCTTGCTCTCCTGACATTTCTAATCATCTCAGGAGGTAAGATTATCGTCCTAATCTCTTCTTTTTACTCATTTCATGCTCATAATTTATGCATCTCGTTTGGGTTCGATTTGACCTAGGTTTTCGGATTTGAGTGATTCTATCAAAAAGGAAGTTATAGGGTGTTAGATCCTAATGGATCGAAGTTAGAAACACTTAGATTTAGTGTGATTTGTAGAGATTTGAGGTTGTTCTTAAACAAGTCCATTTGGTGACGGTTTGGCTAAGTTGAGTTCGATCTATTGAGTTATGTTGAAATGGGAGTTCAATGATGGTTGATTATAGTTGTTAGAGGTCCGAAATGCAATGATTTAACTTTGATATTAGATATTTTTTAGTTTGAATGAAATGAGTTTGTTCTTGAGTTAGGGTTACGAGATTTGATGATTTCCCTCTTAAATCTGAAGTTGGTTTTGTTATATTTTCGTAGATGGGAGTTGGAAATGCATAGATGTGAGTTGGATGTTATGAATCGACGATCCATTTCTTTGGGTTAGGAAAATCCGAATTTT
>CAODLS010147508.1:0-10965 GCA_948243855.1 Flueggea neowawraea | reverse complement strand
TAAATTCATGTTCAAGAAGTTGTTTGGAGTTAATGTGGGTGATTGGTTGGAATTGTTATCAGCGAAATCAAGTTGATCGAGTTTTGGGAATTATGGAAAGATGACTTACTCTACTTGACCAATTGGATAACTCGAGTACGCCTAGGCTTGGATAACTCGAGTTGGGCATCCATCTAACTCGAGTAATCTAATGCCTAG
The DNA here is from genome assembly GCA_948243855.1 of Flueggea neowawraea. Lineage (NCBI taxonomy): Eukaryota > Viridiplantae > Streptophyta > Magnoliopsida > Malpighiales > Phyllanthaceae > Flueggea > Flueggea neowawraea. Next base: position 10,767 of record CAODLS010147508.1, on the reverse strand, counting down.
ATAACTCAAGTTGGACTTCCTGCTAACTCGAGTTATCAAGGTTCTGAGCGACCAAAGATGTCATTTTGGGTATTTTGCAAATTCTAAGAGTTGGGGGACTTGTTTGCAATTTCTAAGAACTTTAAGGACTAATTTGTAATTTACAAGGTCTTGGGACTAGAATGTAATTTTCTAAAAGTTCAAGGATCAAATCATAATTTTACATGAATTCCGATCTTTGAGTTATTATCGATGTATCTTCGACCGAAATGGGATTTCGGGCGTTGTTTTAGTGTTGAGCCTGCATTTGCATGTGCACACATTCTGGTATAGCCACAATACTAATGTCATTCATCATTTGTTTCTGATATATCTTGTTTTCGATATATTTGTTTCAGCTTCGTGTCCATGCTAGGGAGATTGTTATTACTTGGACTATCAGGTGAGTGAATGGCAGCTTCAGACACATAGGTTGTGTCTTGAAACTGTATTTATTTTTGTTGTGGTTGCCTTATATTTTTGTAATTGGACTAATCTGATGATTGGCCTAAATAATAAATTGGTTATGTGAATTAATAATCAGTCTTTGTATTTGAAACTCGATATATGGTATATATATCTTTTCTGTATTTTTTACTCTGGCTTGCATGCATTGTTTTTGTATTTACTATTATTATGATGTGTTTTTGATACGAGGACGTCTAGCTACGGGGTAAGTAGTCTTTGGTATACCAATGTTTTCATGAAGCCCCAGCTATTAGGGAGTGTTGATAGCCATGCTATCGTAGCCTGGCGAATGATTTGATTTGTAGCGTAGTTCATGTATACTTTGCACTTGGGTGATGGCGGAGTCCACACCTGTTATATCTTTGTTTCTGGTCCCCCTATATCCAATATACTCTGACTCTATTTTAATATTATAACTAGTATTACAAATGTTTTCATGCGTGTTATTTGCCTTGTTTGCGAATGTTTACAAAATGTTTTCAGAAACTCTACTACATATGTAGTGTGTGTGTGTGTATATATATATATATGTGTATTTTTTTATACCTGCGTGTGGTATTTTAAATTATTTTCAATCCAGTATTTGTAAAGCATATATGAGGCGCTTTAGAGTGTCATTCCTCACTGCGACCTAACCTTTTTTTTTCTTTTTCTATATCTACTTCGTATGTAGGCTGACTTTTGACTTAGCAACCGTTTGACATCTTACTGAATGAGGCATTGTATATTGGTCAGTAACGCCCTTTTAGTCGGCCTTCTTCTTTTGTTTTAGAGCTCTGCATCGAGATGTTGTTGGGTTACTGGGTTGTCCTATTTTGATTTTTGATTTCACTGATATTACATTTGATATATTTATATATTTATACATGTATTTTGATGTTAAACATTTTATTAATTTTTTTTTGATAATTAAATGGGTAGCATTCTGATTTTTTAAGGCTTGTGTGAGATGGGTCGGGCTCCCACAGACGATCCACCTTCCACACCGGTCATAGTCCGAAAACTGGTCGTGACAAAGGTGGTATTATATGCTTTCACTTTCATAGTTGAGCGATATTTTGAGGAGTTAGACTTGCACCATTCCTCTTGGATGGTCGAGCTGCTAGGTGATGACAAGACTAAGGAGCCCATAGGATTGTTACATGAGATGAGTTCAAGAGCGAGCTCATGCTATCTGTTCTTCCATGAAGTGAGAAGGATATAAAGACAGATCAATTTAATGAATTTCTCCAGGAACCGAGTATGTTTGTGATTGAGTACGAGGACTGGTTTAGAGAGTTGAGTAGATATGCACCTACTAAGGCCCGTGGTGAGGAGGTCTTGGCAAGGAAGTTCTCAAATGGGTTGTTGCCCAAGATTAGCAGAGTGGTGGTGACTCTAGATATGACTATAGGATCGTAGATTTCTGAGGAATCTGAGATAGCCCAAACGGGGACAGAGTGGCCAGTCTGAATAGAGATGCAAGCATTCCTCCAGAGGCCAGAGGCAAGGACAAGGTTCCCATAGTGGTATTGTGGCGCAGCCAGTTAGGCGTGCCAAAGGATAGAGTTCAGGAGGCTCGTATTCGCCTTGCAAGACCTGTGTAAGGAGGCACCCAGAGACTTGCAATAGGGCAACATGACTCTATTTTTATTGTAGACAGTCAGGACACAAGGTGACTGAGTGTACTGTCAAGCATAGTTTAGGATCATAGACAGTGCAGTCAGTGGTCGGAGGTACAAGTTGGATCTGGGAGCCACAGTCAGATTGGTCAGGCCGGTCAGAGTAATTCTATTGCAGGAGGCCAGACCCAAGTGTATCATTTGACTCGTCAGGAAGCGTGGACCTCTAATGCAGCAGTGATTGGTACATTATCCATGTTTGGTACTTCTTCTTATGTTTTATTTGATTATAGTGCATCGCATTATTTTATCACGCCATATTTTGTTAAGCATGTTTGGTTAGTAGTTTATCCGTTAGACAGCTTATTGGAGGTTTCATTACCCTTAGGCAGCAAGATCATAGTTGATTATGAGGTCTGGGGTTGTGTGGTTTCCTTTGATGGGCATGAGTTGACTGCTGATTTGACAGTATTGGATATGAGGGAGTTTAATGTGATATTTGGGATGGATTGGCTTTCAACTTAGCACGCTACTTTGGACTGCTTTTCGAAGAGGATATACTTTCAACTGCCAGGTCAGAACGAGTTCTGTTATTAGGGCAAGCATGACAGTGCAGTACAAAAGTACATGCCAGCTGTCAGAGCAAAAAAGATGATTTGCTATGGTTGTGAGGCGTATTTGGCCTTTGTTCTCACTGAACCGTAGAGTTCAGAGTTGAGACCAGAGGACGTGCCAGTAGTGCGATAGTTTTCTAATGTGTTTCCTGAGGAGTTACTAGGACTACCGCTGGAGTGCGAGATTGAGTTTGTCATAGAGATGCAGCCGAGTACCGATCTGATATCAATTCCACCGTATCAGATGGTACCAGTAGAATTAAAGGATTTAGAGACTAAGTTGAGAGAGTTATTGGATAACCGACCGAGCATTTCACCTTGGGGTGCACTGGTATTGTTTGTAAAGAAGAAGAACGATAGTCTAAGAATGTGTATAGATAACTGGCAACTGAACAAAGTGACAGTGAAGAATCGATATCCACTTTCGAGGATAGATGATCTGTTTGATCAGTTGCAGGGTGCTCAGTGGTTCTCCAAGATTGACTTGAGATCGGGGTATCATCAGTTGAGGATCAAATGTGACGACATTCCAAAAATAGCTTTTCGGACTAGGTATGGTCATTATAAGTTCCTAGTGATGTCGTTACGTTTGACTAACATACCAACAACATTTATAGACTTGATGAACAGGGTGTTTAGAAAGTACTTGGATCGATTTTTGATTGCCTCTATAGATGACATCCTGATATACTCAAGGAGTAAAAAAGACCACGAGGAACATCTAAGGTCAGTTTTACAGACCTTGAGAGAACATCAGCTTTATGCTAAGTTCTCGAAGTGCGAGTTTTGGCTCAAGTAGGTAGCATTTATGAGACAATAGTGTTTAAAGAAGAGATAATGGTAGATCCAAAGAAGGTAGAAGCAGTACTCTATTGGCAGAGGCCTAAGTCAGTTACTGAGATTCTAGGTTTTCTCAAGATGGTTTGGTACTATAGCAGATTTATCTAGGATTTCTCCAGGATTACAGCTCCTATGACTTAATTGACTCGAAAAGGAGTTAAATTTGTATGGTCTGACTTGTGTGAGCAGAGTTTTTTGAAGTTAAAGAAGTGTTTGACCAGTACACTAGTGTTGGCATTGCCGATAGGTTCTAGAGGATTCGCAGTGTACTGTGATGCCTCAAGAGTTGGATTGGGTTATATGTTGATGCAGTATGGTAAGGTAATTACTTACGCCTCAAGACAGCTCAAGAGGCATGAGCAAAATTATCCGACACATGACTTAGAGTTGGCGGCAGTTGTGTTCGCACTCAAGATTTGGAGGCATTACCTGTACGGAAAGACTTTTGATATCTTCACAGATCATAAAAGTTTGAAGTATATTTTCGGTCAGTAAGACCTAAATTTGAGGCAAAGATATTGGTTGGAGTTGCTAAAGGATTATGACTGTACCATATCATATCATCCTAGCCAGGCAAACATCGTGGCCGATGCTTTACGTAGAAAATTGATAAGGAGTTTAACTCACATCGCAGTTGAGAGACGACCAACAATGTCGGAGTGGCAGAGATTGATGGACCATGGAGTTGAGTTATAGTTTGAAGACTCTGGGGCTCTGTTTGGACATATTGAGGCGAGGCTTGTACTATTGGATCGAATCCAAAAGGCTTAGAAGGAGGATTATGAGATGCAAAGTTTGATCGATAAAGTTAGATCATCTGGTATACCTGGGTTTAGTGTTGATGATTCTGGAGTATTGTGGCTTGGATCGAGATTATGCGTACCATTTTCTAGTGGGTTACGTGAGGAGATTATAACTGAGGGTCACAACTCCACATACTCTATACACTCAGGGTACATTAAGATGTATTGAGATATTCTAGAGTCCTATTGGTGGTCATGGATGAAGAAGGACATAGCTGAGTTTGTTAGTAGGTGTTTGACTTGTCAGCAGGTCAAGTTTGAGCAGCAGCGTCTTTCTGGATTGTTACAATAGTTGCCTCTTTCGAAGTGAAAATGGGATCACATCACGATGGACTTCATGGTTAGGTTACCCAGGACATCCTCTGGGTATGACTCCATTTGTGTGATCGTAGATCGATTGACGAAATCGAAGCATTTCTTACCTGTCAAGACGACATATGGAGTGACACAATTGGAAAAATTATATGTTGACCGGATTGTGTGTTTTCATGGTGTACTAATCTCTATAGTGTCTGATAAAGGACCCCAGTTTACATCGTAGTTTTGGCGTAAACTGCAGGAGGAGTTAGGTACTCGATTGGACTTCAGTACGACATTTCATCCGCAGACCGACGACCAATCCGAGCGAACGATTCAGACTTTAGAGGATATGTTAAGAGCATGTGCTATAAACTTTGGTGGGAGTTGGGATGCTCACATGCCTTTGGTCGAGTTTGCATATAATAATTCGTATCATTCGAGTATCGAGATGGCAACCTATGAGGCTTTATACGGTAGAAAGTGTAGATCTCCACTTTGTTGGGCCGAGGCCAGAGAGAGAGCCATTGGGGCTAGATCTTATTTTGGAGACTACTAACAAAGTCAAATTGATCCAACAGAGGATCTAGACTGCTTATAGTCATCAGAAGAGTTATGTTGACCCAAAGTGTAAGCATTTGGAGTTTAAGGTCGGGGACCATGTATTTCTCAAAGTATCATCGATGAAGGGTGTTATGAGATATGGAAAAAAGGGCAAGTTAAGCCGAGGTACATTGGTTCGTTTGAGATTATCAGTTGTGTTGGGCCGTTGCTTATGAGTTGGCATTACCGCCTCAGTTGGCTTCTATTCATTCGGCATTCCATGTATCGCTTTTAAGGAAGTATGTTCCAGATCCGTCCCATGTATTATCACCATAGACTGTCAAGGTTAGGCCAGATATATCTACGATGAGATTCCTATGCGGATTATTGATCGACAGGTCAAGAGACTCCACAACAAGGACATCCCTTTAGTGAAAGTGATTTGGAGACACCATTCTAATGAGGAGGCCACTTGGGAGGCCATGGACGAGATGCGGCATAGGTATCCTTACATGTTCGATTCTGTTGATCCTCAGGTTAGTATGCTTTGTTCCCGTCTTTCTTATTTTGTTTTTGCATCTCTGTTTCTACAACTCTGCATTGTTTCTACATGTCTGTTTCTGTCTCTACATTTGTATCTTTGTTTCGGCATGATGGTATAGGTTTTGTTTCTGCATCGTCATTTTGGGCATTTTGCATATCTGCTGGTATCGAGTGTTGATTAGGTGATAATGAATTGGGTTTTGTTTTGGATATCTAGGGTTGATCTTAGCCTTGATTTGACCTGTTTCAAAATTTGAGGACGAATTTCATTTGAGAGGACATGTACTGCTCTTCCTTCTTCATTTATGTCTCTTTGTCACCGCTCTTCCTCGTCCATTGCTATCTATCCATCGTTGCTCTTCTTCCTCCATTTCTTTTCCTTTGTTGCCACTCCTATTAAAATTTGCAATGTGTTAACTTCGATTGATGTGTTTCTTTGTTACTTATTTGATATAGTAAGCTGCCGATGCATGTTGTTCATGATGCATTTATGGTTCATGATGTGTTTCTGGTTCACTTTAGAACATGCGTAAAAAAATTTCTACTTCATTTTATGGCTTCATTTTATGTATTTGAATTAGCTAGTTAATTAAGAATGAAGAGTGATTTACATTTTTGGATAACAGGAGTGATTTTATGTGTTTCTGGTTCATGATGTTTTTCTAGTTCATTTTAGAACAAGAGTTGATCTTATTTTATTTTTTACAATAGGAGTGATTTACATAGTTCGATAATAGTTTCTAACATTGATTAAAATTTTTGTTTTGTTTTCTAACATTCAACTCCTGTTTTGTTTGTTTTGTTATTTTGTTTTGCAGAGAAAAAAGCACGGATGAAGAGGTTGACTTTGTTGAATATGAACTTCCTTGAATCTATTCTTAGATAGATAAGATTAAATTGAATAAAAATTTTATCGTTTAAATTTTTTTTATCTTGTTTAATTTCTTATATTTGAAATTGATAGATTGATATTTTATGAGTGATGACAAATAGCAAACGTAGAATCATGGAAGACTAAGAGTTGCTTGTTCAATTGTTTGTTGTATCAAGATTTACATTATGAAATTGTGAATTGTTACATTATGAAATTGTGAATTGTGACCATGGATTATATAACTTTGTATGTTGATGTTGTTTGTTCGTGTTTAGAGTGGTCATGCTTAATTAGTTGGAAACTAAAGCAAATTTTATTATTTGTTGTAATTTTTAACGAGCTTCTAAACGAGTTTTTTATCAAGCTCGGTTCGAGCTTACACTCAAACAAGCTCAACTTTGTGCTTTATCGAGCTCAGACAAGTTTATGTTAAACCGAGCTGAGTATAGCGTTAAACGAGCTTTATCAAGCCATGTTTGAGTAACATTAAACGAGCATCATTGAGCTTGAACTCGAGTATATCCTTAAACAAGATTTTCGTGAGTCGAGCTCGAGCTGCTCGGGAACACCCCAAATGCCTTAACGAGCCGAACTTGAATATAAAAAGAAGCTCAACAGAGTTCAAACTCAACAATTTTATAGCAGAGCCAAGACTAAACACCCCAAAGTTCGGCTCTGCTCGGATCGATTGTAGCCCTAAATAAAGATAATATAATATAAAAAAACTATTCGAAGGAATATAAATGTGAAAAAAATGATGTTAAATAGTCATTAGTATACAAATTTTTTATACAAATACACACATCTAACTACATATATAAACAAATTGTTTCGAGTCCAAACAAGTACAATCTTTTAGTTTACATATTATGGGACTAAAGTTCTACCTTATCAAGGTAAATCTTTTGTTACTTTATAAGTTTATTTATTGTTTCTTAAAAATACTATCTAGAAATGAAGGAAGGAAAAAGGCTTTAAAGAAGTGGATTCATCATGCATTAACTCAAACATTGCCAACCAGTACAATGAGTTAATTTTTTTGTCAATTCTATAGCAAACCTTTTAGATAGTGAAGGAAGTCGGTAGCGCATTTGTTAACAACCCATTAATAGAAACACACTTCTTCTCTTAACCCAATTTGCTTAAAAGTGCACGGACACCGGGTATGGATTTAAACAAAAGTAATTTTATATTTAAATTTCTATATTTCTAGGAGATAAATTTGAGTATATTTAGGAGAGAATTTGAATTAGGAAGGATTAGAGATGTTAGAGCGGCTAAATAATTTATTTTCTAGAAAAGTTAGGATGATATTGTGTTTTACATAAAACCTCGAGTATATTAAGTTAATTCGCCCTTATTAATATTACTTTTTAATTAAATAAAAGTCAAGTGACAACCAATTAGAAAGCCACATAGACCCCTGCTTTTGTATTTTATATAAATTTACTTTTTTTGTCATATAACCCAGTCATTGATGTATTTATAAATATTAGAAAAGAAAAATATTACAAATTTTTCAGGCATAACGACTTATAAGAAAACATAATTTTTTTAAAAGAACATCAATAACAATCAATTTATATGTGTTGCATGTAATTATCTTACCTTGATTCAAGTAAGTTTGCAAAACCATCCCACGCTCGACAGATGCCAGCACAAACATCATGTCTACTACTACCGTAGTGAGAGCAATTGAGAAAATGGTGTAGCAGTGAGAGTAATTGAGAAAATGCAACACCATCAAGAGTAACAAAATGATAGTAATGGTAATCCCTCTCTTAGTGGCGACACCAAGTTTATATGATCAATAAATATTCCTTAGTAATGTGACATGGGTCGAGACCCATAAAACCCAATAAGACCCGTGAGATCTTACGTGACGGAAGTCCAAAATTCAACAAAGTCCATTATGAAAAAAACAACAAACACGTTCAACATCTTATCCTATCAACATAATTAGGAAAATCAGGAAAAAGTTGAGAAAATCATCTCATGATAACCTAAAACACATGAAAATCTCTCTTGGAGCTTCTCACAAGCTATCTCTTGTCACCTACAAATAGACGCTCTCACTTGCACAAAGGTACACTTTTCATTTTTGGCTACAACATGCCAAAACTCTGCCAAAAATACTCCACTAACTTAAGCGTTGAAGTGACATTGGGGAATTAACCATTGACCTCTGATTCTGATTTTTTTGCTGGATATGCGAGAAGACTTGAAGACCGTTCGACTTTATTATTCTTCAAGGTAACAATAATTGGCGCTGTCTGTGGGGACTCGAACAAAAATTCGTGCTCTCCAAAAAAAATTGTTTCAATTATTCTTTTGACAAGACCAATCCGAAGATGGCAACAACATAGTGGTAACGAGATTTCAAGTGGGAGGCCAACGTGAAAAGGAAGGCCAAGGCAGTGCTGCAAACCACCAGGGAACACAAAGAGCTCACGAAGGCACGACAGCTCGAAGAGGTGCAAGAACTCAAGGAACCCTACTGTCACGACCCATTCCCGGGACCCGTGACCGGTGTACGAGGTGAACCGTCTATGAGAGCCCGACTCATCTCGCACAAGCCTCCATATAAAGAACTATTACCCAAATTCACATTTAATGAAATATGATAAAACACAATTAAAGGTTTAAACATCATTTATTAAAACAAAACATAATATAAATTTGTGCGAAAATAATTTCAAATTAAACATTTGAAATACCAAAAATCAAAACAAAACCCAAAGAAAACCCAGTGTGGAGCCTCTACTAATCATACAACGGAGCCCGATCAAAAGGGCATTGACCGCAACGTCAGGATATCTCACTGAGCATCAAATGCCAATGAACATAATCCACAAGAGTCACATGCAAGATGATAATAACAGGAAAAAAACAAACAAAGAAAAGGGGGTCAACCCAGTGAGGAAAAACACTCCAGATTGCCTCATACGTGCCTCACAAAGACTGTTTTGAAAACAGTTCAAAAATACCACATGCAAATATAGTCAACATATAAATATATTTATACACGCTATACCATAATAGCCTTTCAAAAATCATTTCGAAATCATTCGCAATCAAAGCAAACAGCATACACAAAAATCATTCACGAGTTCATCAAAAACTTTCATGAATATTTCTAAAAATCTTTCCAATATTTCTTCAAAACTCATCAAAGCCAATGTTCTTTCAATAACAAAGCAAAAAGTTTTCAGAAAACGTTTTATTATATCATAATTTTCAAACTAAAATCTTTTTAAGGTTATGCCAAAAATCCAGAGTAAATGTCAAAACCCTTTCAAACCTTGGTTGAAAGTTTAGTATCGAAATTCAAAAACCTTTCTAGCTTTACTAGAAATTCCAAATCAAAGTTTGCCTTGTAAGCATCATAATACTAATAGTATTATTTTCAAAATCATATCTTATCGGTGTGGGATTGACCTATACTTAACTTGCAGATGTGAGATTCGCCTAGACTCAACTCATGAGGTTTTCCCCACCATCGCCATTAGTTGAGGTTTGCCCTACCACTGTTAAAAATCAAAATGTATTCCATAAATACGTGAGTCAAAACATATATCACAGATCCGGGACCAAAGCAAGCGTGATGTGGACTCTGCCACCAATCATTAGACATAACAAGCGTGATGTGGACTCTGCCACCAATCACAAAAAGTGTGGACCAGCCATAGTATGATGAGGACCCGCCTCTATCAATATCAAATCATGTGCCTCGTCAGGCAACATGGCTACCGACACCCCTGGTAGATGGGTTTTCTCATTCATTGGTATATCAAGGGCTACATGCCTCGTAGTAGAGGTGTTCCGTCTCCAAAACATATGCATAGTATATATTTAAATCAAATAGCAAACGGTCCTGGGACCCCGTATATCAAAACAAATCGCAAACGATCATACGATCAGGTTTATCAAAACCCAAAGGATATATAAGACACGACTTATATATCGAATTCCAAAACATACTTTCATAAAAGTATGGTTTCCAAAATATTTATCAAAACCATAATTGTATGATTTGCAAAACCAAGCATGCAAACAATCAATTGTTTTACCAAAAACGAGTTTCAGAATTTCGTTCCGAAATATCCCAAAATATAATATAATCAAATTATATTATTTGAAAAACAATTCAACTTTCGCCGAAGCGC
>CAODLS010147504.1:0-22077 GCA_948243855.1 Flueggea neowawraea | reverse complement strand
TATACATACAACCCAACACCCCCACAGTAATCTGGTACGGAACTCTACAAAATAAAGAAGTCCAAACAATATGCATCACTAACCAAAAGGTCTCCTCACGGGTGTCCAAGATGCGGAATAAACGCCGAAACCAAAATCTGTGCACCTGGAAGATAGAATCATCCACAACAGAAAATAAAACAGGGGTGAATCCCAGTGAGGAATAACACTCCAGAGCGTCTCATACGTGTCTCACAGAGTCTGTTTTGAAAACAGTTTGCAAATACCACAAACAGTATTCATAAATATATATAAATATACACGCTATACAATAATAGCCTTTCGAAAATCCATTTCGAAACCATTTGCAATCACAACAAACAACATGCACAGAGGCATATTAAAATCATTTAAGATTTTAAATCATTATTTTCATGTCAAAACATATACAGGCGATATGAGACTAAACATGCATGATATGGACTCTGCCTACTATCACGAAATCTATGGACCAGCCATAGGGATGGGGACCCGCCTCCACCATAACAAATCATGTACCTGATCAGGACAACATGGCTACCGACAACCCTGGTAGCTGGGCTTATCAATCATTAGTATACCAAAGGCTGCATACCTAGTAGCACAGATGTCCCCTTATCGAAAACCAAAACGTACTATCATGTAGTACAAAATCATATCATGCAATCCAGCATTTCAAATCATATCAATATATGTAATACTATATATCATTTCGAATCCAAAATTGATTATTACACAAATAATCATTTTTATCTCAACCAATCCTTTAGATTAGTCATTTTCGGATACATATATCCAACACATCAAAACAAGTAAATAGAGTTCGAGACACAGCCAATGTGTCTGAAGCTGTTATTCACTCACCTGGCAATCCAAGCCAAAGCACAAGTCAAGTTCCACTCGTCGGTGGCTGATCTCGCTGGCAAGGACAGGAAGCTGTACACATAACACATCACAAATATCACAATGTGGTACTGTGTCAAATACCAATGCATGATATGCAATGCAAATGCAAACTCTCAAAGTCGCCTAAACAAACGAAAGTGAATCCATCACTTTTGAGCCAAGATCATGCTCCATTCGGTCCTCAACGGAACCAAGCATACTCATTAACTCAAATCAATCTCTTGAACATGGATCCGTCCTCCAAATTCATAAACAAACTCAAAATCTTTCTAATTCTTAACTATGAATCTCGGACTTCCAAGACCCATGCCAAATAACTAGTCAAGATACATCATAAACAGCACCAAATTTGACATGAAATTTTGTAAAACCTGTAACCCTAGTTATAGAGAAACCTATTTGGTTCAAATACCAAATCCCACAAAATCGATGCTTAAACTTTAAGCTATCGGTCTCAAACAACCATAATCTAACTCCCATTAACTTGTATTCCATCAGAAATGAAAAGATCTGAACCAAATTCCAAGTTCGGTCAAAACCCTAGAATGCCCAAATGCAACGCAAACTAAATAAAAGAAGAGATTAATGGATGATTCTTACCTCTAGATCTGTTGTAGAAGCAAGGAGAAACAAAGAAAATCACAAAGAAGAAAATAAGAAAGTGCTATGGTGGTTGAGACAATTTGTGATCGAAGGACTGGTAGGTATGGGTATTTATAGGCTCACAGACTGACATGTTGCGTTTCACGCATAGTCGCCCAGAAAGAACACATCTACGTGCATAATAGGGGTTCTATGTACGTAGAACCGTGCTCTACATGGGTAGTATCCCACACAATGTACGTAGACGACATATCTAAAGCCCCTCATTCAGATCTACAATCTACGTGCGTTCCACCCCCTTATGTGTGCGTAGAAGGCCTCAGCGTGCTCACGGGTCACACCCAAATGATGAACACGTGCACAACAACCCATACAACGCACACAGTCCAAACAAAGCTCTCGGCCGACTAATCCCCATCTATATGTGTAGTACTTAGTACTGTTCACGTAGATGACCTCCAGTGTACATTGCACTCAACGCACATTCACGGTCAAGTTTCAGGCATCTACTACGTGCACAGTACCCTGTACTAAGCACGTAGATGACCTCCAACGTGAAAAACACACACAGTACAACCCTCAAACTCAAAGGTCAACATCCCAACTCGAAATCACTTCGGAATACTACAAGATTCCGGCTAAAATAAGCGGGATATTACAGTTATCCGTTCTTGTTCAATCTATATCTACTAACCGAGAATTCTTCAGCTTGGTTGGATTGGGTGGACTAGATGGTTCTCTTTATCTTTTATGCCATTTTATGCTATAGTTTGTATTGTATGACATTTAATTTCTTGTTCCTTTTACAAGAGCAGACTACATTATGCTAACTTCGTGAAACTTTAAACAAAACAAAAAAGACTTCTCAAAACTTTTCTTTTTTCTTTCTCTTGATAAATGACTTCTTGAAACTTTATCATGTAAATAGTGTTCACCACATAATAATAAGTCATAGTAATTTAAACTTATAAGCCCTTCCTAATTTTGTCTCTATCAAAAGAATCAATTGTTTTTTATGCTTAAGAATATATTTGGAAATGTTACAATCTTTGTTGAGCAATTAATCGTGCCTATTGAACCCAAATGGTTCATATTTGAAGTTTTGATGATGTGCAAACATGAAAGACGAAGAACACAAGCATTGCACACACAGTGGACATAACACAAGCAACAAATCTGTTGGACACGTAACTCTTACCAAACCAGAAATCAAGTGCGAGGCAACGAAAAGCGTGGCAATTGTGCACATAACATGACTTGCTCACTCAAAGAAATATAATGCATACAGAGATCATAGTTACGCCCGTAAAATGCCCTTGGAAAAGACTCAAAATACAAACAGGTGCAAATCATAAATCAATACCAAGGTGAATTACACACTTAGTGATTCTTATGCAGCTAACATTTTGGTTATGCACATAAACAGATTGTTACTCGCGCAACAAAAGAGAGCATTGAAGTGTGAGCTCTTACAATATAATATTGGCCATTTTTGGTATATTATCGAGGGCTATTTTTACATACACGTGGCTTAGATTCGTAATTTACAAATTCACGTGACCTACTTTCAATATTTTAAGCATAAATTTCAAAATTATGGTTTTACACACCGAATTTTATAAATTACAGATTTATCGACTTGTTTATATGTTGTTTAAAAATTGTTTAGAATTTGTGTAGAATCTATTCATTTTACAAACTTGTTCAAAATTTGTTTAGAATATATTCATCGTATATTGAAGATATCAACAACATAAGCAACATTCAAACATCATATAGATATCATTCAAACAACATATAAATGAGATATTAACAACATATAAACAATATATAAATAGGAAATCAACAACATATAAATTAAAAATTTATTTATATATTACTTTTAACATATAAACAATATATCAACAAACATATAAACAACATTCGAACAATATATAAACAATAAATAATATATAAACAAGACGTCTTGAATTTGAAAATACAGAAAAACATCAACAACAAATCAACAACATTACAAAAAACATATAAATAAGATGCTGTAAATCTGAAAATACATATCCGTGAATTTGAAAAGTCACGTGTATATGGAAGAAATATTGTAAAATGTATTTGTAATAAACATACTATATTCGTATGGGTAAATATTGAAAACTTCTTTTTTTTGTATATCGTGGTAATTACGCAATTCACCAACAAAATTTTACAATATTTATTTCATACAATTCATTTTTATGTATTGCAGATACACTTTACAATATTTTGTCCGTACACGCGTCAATTTTTAGATTCACGGACAGCTTATTTATTTCGTACGGACATGCTATGTTGTTTATATGTTGTTTCTTCTTTATATATTGTTCGAACATTGTTATATATTATTGATATCTTATTTATGTATATAAACAAATCTTTTTTTATATGTTGTTGATTTATGGTTGATACTTTCTTTATATGTTGTTTTCAATACATAAACATCATATAAATAAGATATATATTGTTGATTTATTATTTATATGTTGTATATATGTTGTTTACATGTTGAAAACAATATATCAATAAATTTTTAATTTATATGTTGTTTTCAACACATAAACAACATATAAACACGATATCATTAATATATAAATAATATTCAAGTTTTAAAATAAGAAACAATATTTAAATAATATAAAAATAAGTTTTAAACAATAAACAATATATAAAATATTGGACAAGTTTTAATAATAAACAACATATAACCAAGTTTTAAAATGAACCATCAAATGTAATTTGTAAAATCTTGACCGCAACGCACGTAATTTTGGATTTTTTGGCAAAATATCGAAAATAGACTTGATGGATCCGTATTATGTTAATATGGGCTGTGTGAATCTGAAAATGGGCCTTACCACTATTATCTATTCAGGCATGTTCTAAATGGCCCAATACCAGTGCTTCTTTTCATTTGGTAAAGGAGCTTGACCCATTACTAACCAGCTTCATATCTTTCTTCTCGTTCCAACCCAACTCCGACAGGCTCTGCGTTAGAGTGTTCGTAGTCAACGATTACAGACCTACATCCCGTGAATTGCATCGATCTGACAACAACCATCGTTGGTTTTGGTCTCTGGCAAGTCAGTTTTAATGTCACGTGTCCACACGACATGTCATAGCACAATGCAGATTGGTAGTTGTTTGCTTATTGTTGTTTTAATTTTCAATGTTGTATAAGTCCTATTTTACTTTGAGTTTGTTATTTTAATTGTAGAATGCTGAGTTGTCCAGTTAGTTACAACAAATACTCAATATCAAGAGTAAGGGAGTATTGTACGAGTCATTATTGATTTTACAATAGAAATATTATCTCTCAATTCCTTCTCTCTCTCTCTCCCCCCCCAATCCACCTTCGTTACTGTTCACCAGTCCAGGTCCTTGACATTTGTTATCAGAGAATGATTCCGCTACTGAAACCTCATCTCTATCATGGCTGATGGGACCCGATTAAAAATCCTTGATGAGCAAGTGAAGAAACTGGAGTCCAAACTTCTTGCCTTAGAAGAATTGCCAAGCAAGTTAGAAGAGGCACAAAAGGAGACTGTTGAAATGAAGCAGATGATGAAAAACATGATGGACATGATGAGATCTATACAAATGCAGCAATCAGATAGTGTCGGTGCTTCTTGTATTAAATCTGATGCTGACAAAGGAATCTTACCAACACTGATACACATTCAACCACAAACACTTACTCCACAGATACCAACCTAGAAAAACGACCCTAATGCCCCCATCGTTACTCAAACCACCACAAAAAACTCCCTCATACCCACTATACAAACACAAACTAATTCCAGAGCTGGGTTGAGAAGATGCAGCAAAATCTTCCAAATATACCAAGTGAAAGAAGAATCCCAAGTGGAGATGGCAACAATGTTCTTAGACACTAAACCAGATATCTGGTTTCAGGAGTGGAAGGAAGGAAAACCCATTCTCAAATGGGATGAGGTTGTAACGGCACTATGTCACAGATATGGAGAGCAAGAGGGAATTCAAGTTGTAGAGGAGTTTCACAGGATTAAGCAGATAAGTACAATAGAAGATTATCTGGAGAGATTTGAAGACCTCAAATCATGGATTCAATATAGGAAAGGAAAGGAGAATAAGGCAACAGATGCTTTGTCAAGGTCGTATGAGGAAGAGAACAATGAAGCAAAATTGCAATCAATCACAATCATAACTCCGGAGTGGCTAAAGGGAGAAATTGTGAGTTATGAGGGAGACTCCAAAATGGCTTAACTAATGCAGAAGCTAAAAGGTAACCCTAATCCTAACTCAAACTATACTTACAGGGACAGATTGTTGAGGTGCAATGGCAGATTAGTGATTGGCAAAATGAAGGGCAAGAACACCATTTTTGTAGGGGTGATAGGTTTACTAAATACATTCACTTCATTCCTCTCACACACCCCTATACAACATTAATTATGGTTCAAGCTGATATGTTTAATGTTTACAAATTACATAGGATGCCTAAAAATATAGCTTCAGACAGGGATGCAGTGTTTATTAATCAACTATTGCAGGAAATGTTTAAGCTATTGCGTACTTAACTCAGTATGAGTGCATCCTATCAACCACAGACCGACGGACAAACAGAGTGGGTGAATCAATGCATCGAATCCTACTTGCGTTGCATGACTTATCAAAATCCAAAGAAATGGGGAAGGTGGATTTACCTGGCAGAATGGTGGTATAACACAACCTTTTACTCATCCTTAGGCATGTTTTCCTTTTAAGCCCTCTACGGATTTAAGCCTCCAGTACACTCGGTTGTAATTGATAGAGAGCCTCGAGTGGTTTCAGTAGTTTCCTTCCTGCAAGAGAGAGAAAGTTATTAACGATCTCAAGAAACAATTTTTACGGGCTCAGAGAAGAAGCGAGAGAAGATTTGAAGTAGGTGAATTCGTTTACCTTAAACTGAAACCCTATTGCCAAAACTCAGTAGAGCAACGAGACAATCTGAAGCTTAGCCCCATATATTTTGGTCCCTACTTGATTTTGCATAAAATTGGCAATGTCGTATACAAATTGGATTGCGAGAGGGAAGTTCAGTCCACCATGTGTTCCATGTGCCTCAATTAAAGAGAAAAATTGGAGTTGATATTGTAACTAACCTTAAATTATCAGAGGAGTTTGGGAAGTTGGCTACAACACAGAACCACAAGCGATTCTGGATAGGAGGATGGCCAAGAAGAAAAACAGAGCAGGAGTGAAGTGGTTGATTTGGTGGAAGGGGTATGGCATCAACAAGGCGACTAGGGAGGATGTGAATGAAATTAGGGTCAATTTCCTAATTTTGACCCAGGCAATGATTCTGGAGACAATAATCACTTAAAGAGGGATGGAGTGTCACGTGTCCACACGACATGTCGTAGCACAAGGCAGATTGGTAGTTGTTTGCTTACTGTTGTTTTAATTTTCAATGTCCTAGAAGTCATATTTTACTTCGAGTTTGTTATTTTAATTATAGAATGCTGAGTTGTCCAGTTACTTACAACAGATACTCAATATCAAGGGTACGGAAGTATTGAATGAGTCATTCCCCCCCCTCCCCCCAAAATCCACCTTCGTAACTGTTCATCAGTCCAGGTCCTGGACATTTAATATCCTCACTTCTGCGGCATATTCTGTTTAGTAAATTAGGTTTAATTTTATTGGGTTTTGTGTTGTTTCATCCATATCGGTAGGGTTTGATGAAATTTTGATGAAATTGGAGTGCTATGGCGAGCTATCAAGGGAAAGGAGGAAACCCTGTAAATGGGTCCATCTATGTTTGTAATTTGCCTTATGGAACTTATGAGAATATGTTGGCCGAACATTTCGGCACTATTGGCTTGCTAAAGGTACTAGGCTACTTTCGTACAACTATTTGTTATTCTGTCACAGCTACATACATTTGTTGACCTTTGTGCTCCAATGATAATGGTGATGATGATAACAGAAAGACAAGCGGACGGGTCGGCCAAAGATTTGGTTGTACCGGGACAAAACGACGAATGAGCCAAAGGGTGATGCTACGGTTACTTATGACGACGCTCATGCGGCTTTGGCTGCCGTGGAGTGGTTCAATAATAAGGAATTTCACGGGAATGTGATTGGAGTGTTTATAGCCGAGTCGAAGAACAAAGACGAGCAGGTGTACAATTCTGGAGGTGATTCTAATGTAAGTGATGATTTTGGTGGCGCCGGGGATGAAAATGCTCGGGATGTGGACGGGCTGCTGGAAGAGGTAGAGGCCGAGGTGATGCTCCTGGGAAAGGTCTGTGAAGTGACATTGGTGAGCGGCTCTTTCTTGCTCTTTTGGATTTTGTACTTGAATTTCAGATGAACAATTGTGTGTTTGTGTTTTTTTTTTCTATTGTACCTTCGCTATTTTCTTTATGCCTATGTCGTGTATGATTGCACTTAAGTATTTGAAAATAGTTCCTTATGCCTTAGTCTTGGTGGCAGTTGCTCCAATGTAAATTTTGCATTTCGCGGTGTCTGCAATCTTTGTGGAAGTGCTAGACCTTCTGGTGCATCTGGAGGTGGTACAGGTGCAGGTGGTCGTGGCAGGGGCCGGGGTGCCCAGGAGGCAGCAAGCACTGGTCGATCTGCTGGCAGTTCAACTGGCTTGTTTGGGCCAAATGACTGGCCTTGTCCAATGTAAGACTTTTGGCTGGCTGGATTCACTTTCTACCGGTGACATTTAATCCTGTAATCAAGAATCACAGATTGCTTCTTAATATTAATCATAGCCTTTTCACAATCAGATTTAGCATTGTTGCTTTTTTTGTTTTATCTATCCCTTGGCTTTGGGTGTGAGAATTAGGGTTTTTTTTGGATCGAGAGGGAATTAGTTTTTATTAATGTGTATAATGGTTTATTTGAAAACTATACCGAGCATTAAAATTTGGGGGATCTGATGCATCTCCTTGTTGGAAAGGTAATACCTTACTATTTTTCTTGTTCTATGCATGGTGGTTCCTGAATTTGTTATGATTTTAGTTTCATACGATGAAGAATAGGCACTTTGGTTTAGTATCAAGGGTCTTGATGGATAGATCTATGTATGAGCAACTCCACAAGCACATACATAGATAATGTTAACGAAGCTAACATGTCCAACATATTGGTGTGATACTATTACAGATTAATTTAGATATACATATCTATCTAAGCTTTTTAATATTAATTTAAGTTAGATCCTTGGTTTAATGTCATTTCATATTGAATTTTGGTTAGAAATGTTGCTTTCACTGACATGGTTGAGCATTTGGCTTCAAAATCATATGGTCGGCCAAACTTATAGTCCATGTTGATTTTTTTTTTGGTTTTAATGTTTGCTTGATGCGTTCAGGTGTGGCAATATCAATTGGGCAAAGCGCACAAAGTGCAATATTTGCAATACCAATAAACCTGGTCATAGCGAGGGTGGTATAAGGTACTTTGATGCTTTTCCCATTAGCATTTTTGATGTTATGATCATATTAATTATTAAACAGAAAATGGTATCATCACATTAATTAATGAAGCACTTGCATAAAATATTAAATAAAAATGATCTACTTGTGCTCCCTTTCTTTTGGGGGAAGAAGAGAAGGGAGGAAAGGGATGAAATTAATATCGAAGTGCAGACTTATGAGGGAGATGTCAGAAGAAAGTTCAGAAATGTTCTTCTATTGCCCCATCCAAAGAAATATGGAATAATTTATTTTTGTTTAATTTGAAAGGCTAGTTTTCTGATGTCATAATATCCAATTTTGTTATTTCTCTTTTAGGAGTAATTTGACTCTCACTTGGTGCCCTTTCCCTGCCCTCCCTTTTCATTACAATCTTGTTCCATTAAGAGTCATTTCATAGTCTTCCTTTGAAGAGTATGAGCTTACTTTGAATTATATTGAATATATTTTTGGTGGACTTTTACTAGACCTGGTTTTTTAAAAGTGTAGTTCGTTTTTTCAATTAATGCCTCCTAGATGCATGAAAGACTAATAAGATAAGAAAGGTGAAAATATAGTGCTTTTATCAATGACAAAACCATGGTTTAATTGAGGGGTCAATTCTCTCCTCATCATATAAAGCTTTGTTTACTAAATATAAATTTCAGATAAAATTATCAAGTTTTTCCTCAAAAAAATTCATCACCCACCCTAGCCCATCTAATTCTATTGTAGTTTTCCCTTAATTTATTCTATCCTATCCCCCTATAACATGATTCCATGCAAAGCGTTAGTATTGTAATTGCAATTGTGAAATCTATGTTTTTCTCTTAATGTTCTTATTCATTCAAGTTTGAAAGTTTTGATAAAAATTAACTTGCTTTGATTGGGGGTGTATGTGTGTGTGTGTGTGTGAGATATAGAGATTGCTAAGCTTGCTTTTGGGTTTTTGTTGGATGTTATGTAATGTGAAAATGATTAAAAGTCAATTGGTCAATCAATTGAGTGTTCAATTATCACACATTTTATGATAACATATATCATGAAAGATTTTGCTGAAAGTATTGATAATAAAACCTTCAGGTACTGTGTAGGTAAAGATAATATTTTTTTAACCATTTTGATCATTCTTTTATGAAATACAGTTAAAAGTTTCATAGCTGATACTTCTTTTTTTTAATGCATTGGCTCCTAATGGAAATTGAACTTTCAACCTCTTAGAGCTAAACATGACTCTAGTATCACTAGGCTATAAGATTATTGGTATAATTAATCACAATTTTGTGATGCGTAATGCTTATGCCCCCTCGTTAGAAAATCCTACCTTCATCCGTGATTAGGATGTGTTTGATGATGTTTTATATGTAGAGGTAAAATAATATATATTTTGATGATATTACGAAGTATATGGATAAATGTATTCTCACATTTATTTTGTATTGAAGCAAGTATGGTGTTATCTCATAGTCTATATTTACTGTACTTCCTCTTTGTAAGAACAAAATTGCACTTTATGCAATGTTCAACTTCTTGTTGAACACAGATTTTGATTGAAGAAAGCTTTGAAGTTGTGTAGCCTCTTGATAGTGTTATGTCAGAACTCAGAAGTGTGAACATTTTCCATGCAGGAACATGAGAACGCACACATCAAGAGATCAGTACAAATAAGATTAAACTTGTCTTTGGCTCTTTAATACTTGATTGAATCCTTGAAATTAACATGCATAGAACTCTAGTAGTTTTAAGCATAAATGGTGTTTTCTGTTTAGTAACTGTAGTGTCACATTTTGTAGAATATAAGATATGGCATTTGTGTATGTTAAGTTAATGTTATTTGTTGATTATGTTGCCTCTTTCACAATGACGTTTCCTATTTTGCATAAGACAACTAATTGTCTAGTTAGTTATAGATTTATTTGTGCGTAATCAGGCTAAGGATGCTTCTGTTGCAGTGTTATCTTGGTATATCTAGATGGGATACAAGCTGTTTCTGTGTATCACTGTAGTTACTGTGCCTTGGGAAATTATTTTCTTTATGTTTTGACTTTTTGACAGCTTAAAGATCTCAATTTCATGATGTTTGTTTCTCTGATTCCACAGAGGAGGAAGGGGTGGTGGTTATAAAGAACTTGATGAAGAAGAAATAGAAGAAACTAGGCGGAGGCGTAGAGAATCTGAAGAGGTATGATCTACTTCTCATTTCATAATTTTGAAATTTCCCGGTACATTTTGGTGTTACAGGCTTTGCATTTTAATGTCAGGATGATGGCGAATTTTATGATGAGTTTGGCAATTTGAAGAAAAAGTTCCGTACCAAAGCTCAACAAGCTGAAGCTGGACCAGGGCTTCCTGGTGCTGGGCGTGCTGGTTGGGATGTAGAGGAGCTGGGTATTTTGAAATCATTTTTATATTTTTATACTCATTGAGAAGACCTAGATTAATGTTTCTGTGCAGTTTCTATTGCTTGACCTCTGCGTGTTCAAGTAGCCAAATAAAATACCGATTTCTTCTTCAGCTTCTTCTGAATGCTTCACCTTCAATAATATTTTTATTGCTATTAATATATTTTCCTATACGGATGAATCTTGTTTTATGAACCGAATGAATATAGCCAAGCCAGTTATTTACTTTTCTCATGGTACTACTGCAGGCGTGGTTGATAAAGATGGAAGAGAGAGGAGCAGAGAAAGAGGGAGAGAACGAGATGGCAGGGGAAGCAGCAAGAATAGAGAACGTGACAAAAGAGATAGGATTCAAAGTCGAAGTAGAGAGAGGGACAGGGGAAGAGATCGAAACAGAGACTATGATAATGATCATAGTCGTGGTTGAGACTATGGGAGAGAAAGGGAACGTGACAGATATCGCTATTGAGGATGGAAGCATAATATTTCGATGTTCCTAGATAGAGAAAATGTGGGAGAAAAAGGGTGCGTTTAGTTTTGGTCTAGTCAGAATTTTGGTGTAGTCGTAAGTTCTACGGTTTTGCTGCAATACAACTTCCCATTTTTTTAGGACGTCTTGCATTGACAGAACTAGGAAGTGTTTGTCCGACTCCTTCAGAGTGTCTCCATTTTAATTTAAATCAGTTATCGTCTTGCATTGTTTTTGATATATTTACATTCTGTCCTTGATTTAAAATTGGGTGGAATCAACAGTCCATTGGTCCAAATAGATGAGGACTTAGGATCCCTCAAGTATGCACGGGGATTTAAGTCTTCGTGGAATTGATAATGATGTGTGGAGTAGACGTCACTGGGAGGGTCGCCTTCACTTAGGCGGCTTGTAACTGGGCTACGAATGGTACGCGTTCTCGTGATGTAGTTCGTCCTCTTGCGGGAGGACGGCTACATGTTAGGCGTGGGGCCACTGACAAATCATTTTTTTTAAATTAAAATATGACAGTTGGAATGTTTTGATCCAATTGTTAGATTTACTCTAACGAGAATTAAAATAAAATTGTGTTTAGTGAAAAATTAAGTAGGTGTCTCACGAGATTCTTAAAATAGCTATTGGATTACAGATGAAAAATCTAAGGGATTAGAAACTAGAGATTTTAATAAAATAACAATAAAAACTTTGAACAAACATCTTGTCGGACGATTTCAAAGACTATGAGTTACGAGTAACCTTATGAGTTGTACTCAATAAGGAAAAGTTATATGCTCATTTCAATCTTTTTTGAAAAAATTGGATGGAATCCAAGGGATTTCTCAAGTCAGAAAACCAGCAATGTTTTCTGTCCACAAGTCTATCAACTGTACGACGCCTGGGCTATATTACAGTCCCCTCAATTCTACGGAAAATTCAATGGCGGCATGTCCATGCCTGGCAGATACAATTCAAGGTCAAGAAATTGCAAGAATTGATTTCGTAATCACGGAATTCAATTTAACCGCTGAATTCGTAAGTACATTTCGCTGTCCTATTGGGAACCCCGTGAAGACAGTTATCACCGAAAGGATTAGAGGTGAAATTCAATATTCTTAAGTTTTAATTTGTACTATTGGTTCATACTCTTTAACACGCATCCCGACAACTAGGCTTGCTCACGGTTCAGGACGGTTCAGAGATTTGAAAATCTCCCGTTCCATTTCGAATTTTGGAGATCTTTGTTTTGGTAAATTCAATACTGTCTAGAAGAACTAAAATATCCGACCCGTTTTGTCATAGAATTTAGAGACAAGATGAGACGAAGATTTGAAATTTTAGAATAGAGATCGAAGATTTTCTTCACTAAAATTCAACTAAAATATAAAAATATCTCATTAATCATATCTTAAAAGTATAAACAAACTACACTAACATACAATCAATATCCCAAGTACAATAAAAAAACATTATAAGTAAAAAGAACCACTTCGATATTTAGTTCTTGTTTGAAAACAAATACAACCACTTCAAGTCTTTAATTAAATAAGTTAATAACATTTAGGCATAAAATTTAGGATATAGTATGTGATGTTACTTCTAAGTCTTCAACTAAATATTCAACAAAACAATATCATTTAGTGTATATGTTACTTTAATTAATGTTCGAAATTATATTATTTTTAAAAAACCAATAACACTTGGTTTACTTGAATTCATAAGTTGTTTAATTTAAATTACAAGTAGTAAATGAGTTATAAATAGTTTAATCGAACTAATTTGATAGATTAACATATGGAACGTGGTGTATAATACTATTATTGATTTGATATAAGTATGAGATTTTTAATCATAAAAAGAAGAACAAAAATATTTAGGTCTACTAAGATATATATATATATATATATATATATATATAATTTTTGGTACTAGTTTCAATTTTCCAGGACAGTTTTCAGTACAGATATTGCCTAAAATTCAGAACCATCCCAAATAAAAATTTCAAGACAGTTCGGTTTGAAGAAAGTCAAAAGTCAATAGTTTTTTTAGATTTTTTTTTGTCTGAATATTTGGTTAGTTTCAAGGATCTCTAACACCCGTGAACAACCTACCAACAACTAACAAAAATAGTAATCAAAGAATATTTGTTAAAATATAACAGAAAACATAAATATTATATGATAAGTTATACAACAAACATGAGCGGAGATTAAAAAAAAGGTTCAATACATGCATTTCTTTCCCTCGACCTCCACATTCAACCAACATAAATGAAGATGAAAAATTGTATTATCAGATTAAAAAAAAGGTTCAATACATGCATTTCTTTCCCTTGATCTCATTGGAGCATGCCGTCGTCTCTCCAACGAAGAATTTGTTCAGATAAATTCCTATATCCCACATTGATTAGGGGTAAATTCTTAAAGATGTTTGTTCAACATAGCTTAGGTATAGGATGATAAATGGGTCTATCCCCTATAAATAGACCTTGAGTCCAAGTTGTTTAGCATTATAAATCTTAAGCTAGTTAACTAGAGAGGGTTTAACTTGAACTTAGGTTTGTGAAAGTAAGAGGATTTTAGCAATTTTTTTCGTTAAAAAATTGTAATATTTATTTTAGTGGAGTTCGTGGACGTAGGACTATTGAGAGATCGAACCACGTTAAAAATTTCTTGTGTTCTTTTCTCTTTTTCTCCATTATTTCTTTTCTTGTGTAGGTGTGATTGTGTATTTAGATCCTCATAAGTGGTATCAGAGAGAAATTTGTTCCAGGAAAAAGAATAGAGAAAGAGTAGAAGCAAAGTTGTAGAGAAGATGTCGACTACCACATTAAAATATAAGGTTTCATTGTTTGATGGAAAGAGTAATTTCACGCAATGGCAGAGCACGATTCAAGACTATTTGGCGTACCAGGGTCTTGACATCGCATTAGAGGATGAAAAGCCTAGCAATATTGAAGATGGAAATTGGAGTACTATCTAAAGAAAAGCTGTCAGCACTTAGTCTCCAAATTAAAATTACTGTGTTGAAGGAGATCTCCTAAAGCTTTGTGGAATAATTTGGAGAGCACCTATTTATCGAAGTTGTTGACTAACTGATTATGTCTAAAGATAGATTTGTATACCCTAATAATGGATGAAGGAGGTAATATTCTTGACCACATTAACAATTTTAATCAGTTAGTTTGTTATCTATTGAATTTGGGTAAGAAAATTGAGGAGAAAGAGCAATCAATACTTCTGTTAGCATCATTGCCTAATCTTTCAAGCCATTGGTACCAACGATGTTAGGAGGGAAAAACACTTTGCAGTTGAATGATCTGATGAAGGTCTTAAAGGAGAATGAAAGGATAATGAGAGAAGATGATGGTGGTCCTCAAATACTTATAGCTACAGAGAATTGTGAAAGAAGGAGGAATCGCAAGAAGGGTGACTGTGATGAAAGATCGAGATTTCAGCTGATAAATAAGAGTACTATTGAGTGCTTTCATTGTGAAGAAATTGGTCTCTACCCATAGTTTAAGGAGGACTTGAAGAGTCTACAAGGGATAATGAAGGGTAAGTAGAAAGTTGGTGATTTTTCAATTAATGTGGTTGAACATTATAGTGATGTATTGTTGACTGCTACTAACGATCTTGTTGAAGATCATTCTAGTTGGGTGTTAGATTCTGCTGCTCACTTTCATACTTGTAGAGATCGAGCTTCTTTTGAAACTTTTCAGGAAGATGGAAATTTTGGCTACATCCATAACGAGAGGAATTTGAAGTTGAAGATTGAAGACATTGGAAGAGTTCGTCTAAAGCTCCATAATGGTGTTGTCAAAATACTTTCTAATTGAAGTATATGCCTAGTGCAAGAGCCAATATAATTTTTTTAGATGAAATTGGAATATCGTGGGTACAAATATGCTGTAGACGAAGAGTTCTATAATGTGTTCTAAGGTGATAGTTTGGTATAGTAAAGAACGAAGAAAGGGAAGAATATTTACTTTTTAGATGGGTGTTCCCTTAAAAATGGAAGTTGCAGGACAAAGAAGACGAAGACTGCAAAGAGAGTCAGATTTTCTTAAACTGTTGAGATATGCGGGAATTTGGATAGAGAGAGGATTTGTTGGGATAATTTCCCAAATATACATTGATTAGGAGAGGGATTCTTAAAAATGTTTGTCCTGCATCGCTTTGGTGTAGGATGGAATGTGTCTTTCCTCTATAAATATGCCTTGAACTCAAGTTGTTTAGTATTACAAATTCTAAGCTAGTTAACTAGAGATTGTGTAACTTGGGCTTAGGTTTGTGAGAGTAAGAGGGTTTTAACAATTTTGTCCTTTCAAAAATTGTAATATTTATTTTAGAGGGTTTATGGACATAGGTCTATTGAGCGATCGAATCACGTTAAAAATTTCTTGTGTTCTTTCTTTTTTCCTCTATTATTTAATTTCTTGTGTGGCTGTGATTGTGTGTTTAGGCCCCCAACAGAATTCCATCTCCTTCCTTACTGTTCGTTCGTCTTCTTCGTCTATTCATTTGCTGCCATTTGTCTTCTCTGGCTTGGTGGAGATCAAAACCATGTCATTCTCAGCCATGTCAAACTCCTCCAGGCGATGGCTTTTTGGAGATCGATTATCTCTACTGCTGAAAGGAAGAGGAAGATGATCTCGACTATTATTATTGCATTTCGCCTCTTCATTTTTGTCTTTGAACCTTCACTCTATTGCCTCTGGTTTTGATGATGATGTGTGCAAAACATCCATAAAAAATGTGCAAGATTGTAGAATCTATGATTTGTTGCAATAATGCATGTACAAGCTAATCTATGCATGCTAAATTCAACAAGACTGGCTCTTACGCATGCATATCATAAGCAAAGCACGTAAGCTTGAATGTACTAGAGACAGTGATAAACAAACTTTTCTCTATGCGCACAGATATGGGTACAAAGCACGTAGATGAAAAGAAAATCTCACTGGAACTGATTTTTCACATCTACGCATGTAAAGGTGATGCAACACGTGTTGTTGGGAAATTTTCCTAATAACGAAGAGGTGTGATTTGTATCACAGGCATGAAGGACGCACATTGATGGAATATCCCAACACAAGTAG
Source organism: Flueggea neowawraea (assembly GCA_948243855.1). NCBI lineage: Eukaryota > Viridiplantae > Streptophyta > Magnoliopsida > Malpighiales > Phyllanthaceae > Flueggea > Flueggea neowawraea. The sequence goes on along the minus strand of CAODLS010147504.1, from coordinate 5,121 downwards.
AATGAGCCTATGTTGTGCCTTAGAAGAAGTATTATCTATACACGTTAACCAGGAGCAACATACGTAGATATGTAAAGGTGTGAACTTTGAATAAGGCATATCTACGCATTTTAGTCAGGAGCTACACGTAGATGAGGATGAGGACAATTCTGACATAGCCATTATGACACTCCTCGAGATTTACATTTGAATATTCTCTGACACTTGTGTTGACCAAAGGTGCGACCTTGGAATAGTATTCAACAATGCACATAGAAGATGTTCTAAGCATGTAGAATGAAGAGCCTACACACATGGAAGCGGGGCTAAGCAGGTAGAAGCTATTTCACATAAGGTAGTGACCACTAGAGTTTAGACAAAGCACGTAAACCTACAAGAAATGCATGTAGAACTTAGTTGGATCAAAGGACTACGCACATAGATGGCGGCTACGCACGTAGAAGGCGGTGACGTCATTACTGGATGGAATTTTCTATTCAGCCACAACGAATACTTTGAAGTTTCCAATGGATATTTTATACTAAGTGGCTATAAATAGACGTCTCATATTAGAAGTGAAAGAAGAGAGACCTTTGCTAAGTTTGTTATTCACTTTCTCATATCTACATTTCTAACCCATTTGACTTATTTACTTGTTATCATACTTCTGGGTTGGTTAAAGCTTGAATCTACTATATCTTGACTTGAATTTGTAACAAGTAAGGTTATGTACTTGGGAGTAGATAGGTTTCCTTGTTAAGCCTTAAAAAAAACAAGAGTGGTTTGCTAGTGAGCCTTAGAAAACTAGTGGTTAGGTTTTTCTTTGTTTTGGTTCCTTAGAAGAACAAGAGAGGTGGAGGTTTCCTAGTTTTTTTTCTTGGAAAAACTAGAGGGTGTAAGGGTTTGCTTATTGATCCGGTAAAAAAAAGTGGTGTAACAGTTCCTCTCCACCCACAAGTGAGGAGATAATGGATTGAAATTCTTCAGTAAATTTCAAGGAGTAGACGTAAGTTAAGGAGGAACGAACCACTATAATTCGAGACTTTGTTTTTCTCTTCCTTATTCTCTTTGCTTTGCTTTATATTGTGTGTGAATTGGTTGTTTGTTTGCTTCCTCATTTGATTTTGATTTTGGTTGAAAAAAACTTTGTTATTTGACTTTAACTTGCAAAAATTTTTAACAAAGTTTTTAAAATCTCTCAAGCTTTAATTTATCCCCTCTTAGAGTGCAATTGTTGAGACCAACACACTTTTCTCTATCCAAACAAACCAACGTCACTAACGGTGGAGAAGTTTGATCTACTGCTAACAGCGGTGAAGAAGTTGAATCGAGGTGTGACTAAGTTAACGAATCGATTTGCCACTGAGCTTGCACCAGTAAGCAAATGGAGATATGCAATGCAACACCCTAGTTGAAGTAGCAACCACGATGGTTCAAACCGTAGTTGCAATGCAACACCAACTAAGGCGTAAAATTACCTATTTCGTCCCAGAAAAATTTTGTATAATTATAAAATAGTATCTTAAAATTACAAAATTCGCATTTGCACTCTAAGCCATAATGTTAGCCTTCGGAATTTATCAAATTAAGTTCTAACTATGAAGTTCGAATAAAATAAATGAATACTAATTGAAAACTAATTGAATACTTACATAATATGTGAAAGTCAATTGAATATCAATTGAATGCTTTTTTAAAAATGATCGAATACTTTTTTTAATACAATACTTCTTGTATATTAACTCAATACTTTTTATTTTAAAATTAATTGAATATAATATAAAAACTAGTCTATTTCTTGAATACTAATTAGAAACTAATCAGATACCCGTTGAATATTTTCGTAATTTTTGACAACCAATTAAATACTAATTGAAAGCTTATAGAATATTTTGTTAAAACTAGTTGAATTTTAGTTTTTTTATAAACATGTTTAATACTTTTTTGACTATCAGTTGAATACTTATTAAATACTATTGAAAATTAAAAAAAAATACCATTTGAATAACTTTTGAGTATTATTGAGTAATTACTAATTACCATTTTAAAACTAACTAAATACTCATTGAAATACTATTTGTAGACAATTTTGAATACAAATTAATACTATTTTCGAAAAGTTTTTAAGGACCAACATACTACTATTAGAAAACTTTTTGAATACCGATTCAATACTTTTTTAAATTTTTTTGAATACCAATCGAATATCATCTAAAAATTGATTAAATACCAATCAAATAATTTCACATTCACCTTTTTCTTTTCTATACATATTTTTGCAGAAATCTGTTGGTTTTCAATTGAAATTCCATTGATTTAGGGTTTTTGTCTTATTTTTATAAAATATTATTATGATATTCAATTGATATTCAGATAGTATTTAACTGAAATTATGGTATTCAACTAGCATTCAGATGATATTGAACTTTTTTTTGTGAATTTTATATTTCTGCAATTTACATTTTCAATTTTAAGTTTGCATGCAAATAAAAAGACAACTATTCACTAGAAAGTATTGAGTATCCGCACTCACATCTACATACTATATCCAGAAGCCCACACGTTTGATTAGTTCTATTGCAAGTGCACGATAGTCGATGTAGTAACAAAAACTTAGGAGTAATCCTAGGGTGTTGAACCCACATGGACTAGATTAAATGTGATTGATTCTTGAAAGAAAACAAAATGCAGAAGAGATGATTTTTGTATTTTTGAATAATGAGAAATGAAATAAATGAAACAAACAATGTAATAAGCGTTCGGACCTTCGAGACTTAACCAAGACTTCTATCTACTAAATTTGTGAATGAGTTATGAGATTGAGTGTTCTCTAGCTTTTTATCACCTAAAGCCTCTGTCAAGTTCACCGAGACTATGTCTACATTTATTAGGAGGGTATTTTTGGCCCCACCTAACTAAACTAGACTCTTTAGGCTCTTTCAGGAATTTAATCGAATACCTTGGAGGTGTGAATATCTCTACTACACAACCTAACAAGTTTAATGCATTTCAACCTCACCCAATCTTCTCCTTTTGGTCCTTCAACTAGGCTTGTTAAAACTAGTATTATGATGGTCAGCTACAACAATAGTCAATTCATACATGTCGTTTAGTCAAATCTAAGATTACTACAAGTATAACATTCAAGCACAACACATACTATAAATATGGCATTCAAGGCACAATATATAAACTAAAAATATGGAAATAAGAGCACAACATCCATTCATAAATATACAAAATAGATGTCAATGTCTACATCTTTAAGTCCTAACAAAATATTTATGTTATCATGTTTATGTTCAACAAAATATAATAATAAACACCAACATAAATCATGATAACAAGTAGAAATAAGAAGAGAGAAAAGAAGAACTAATGTAGAAGAAGCCTCTTTTAGTAGTCTTCAAGAGAAATCTTCACCCCTTTAAGCTTGTTCTCCCTTTCTTTCTTTGAAACCTTAACTAGTGTTCTTGAAAAATAAAAGAGAGAAAATGTGTTCTTTCAAGTGTTGAAACATATTGGATGTGTGGTTAAGAGGGAGTATTTATACCCGCCACATGTACATAAAGCCCTAGCAAATATCATGCCAAAAATGCCTTTAAAAGTCCCATTGATGTCCACCAAACACATCTTGGCCACCATGAAATTTTGTCTTTATTCAAGGTGCACACAATTGTGAGTCCTTCATGGTCATGGCCGTGATCATGCTTTGGCCCTCCAATCGTATTTCATGTGTTGCCGAGCTTTGCACCCTTTGAGCCGATGGTCTTTACACTTCCTTCCATCGATCTTCCAACTTCAAAAATATATTTTCCATGCCTTTTTCATCTCTTTTATCCAATTCCATGCATTCTTTATCACCCTAAACAAAACACAAAAAGTGTGTAAATTCGCTGATAATCAAGTACAATAGGGAAAAAATGCTATACTTCGATGCTTGAATTGTTGAACCAACGGTGATTCACATTTGGTTCATTACGTGTTTTGATTAATGTACAAAACTTAGTAAGATTATATTGATGAATGAAAAAAAAAATTCATGACCAATGAAGAGCAAGAAAGATAAAGAAAATCATGTTTTGGAGTCTAATAGTCAACCTATAATGATTGAGAGTTGATTGATGCATGAAGAAATCATTTAAAGGTGTTCCAGACCATGAGTAGTTGACTAATGAAGTTGGCGAGTTGATTGGCGAACAAATAGAAGTGACGAAAGTGCTTGGTAGTCGACTGGTAAGACCATGAGTCGACTAATGGAAACGAACAGATCCAACATCAACATCTCGCATTCAATCCACAGCCACATAACATCTCAACTCCTATATAAGCTACAACTCAGTCATCCACATAAAGACATACAATTTTTTAAATTCAACAAAGAAATTAAACACAAAACCTAGTAAATTCAACTTGTGTTCTTTGTAGGTCGGGCAATCAGACTCGTAGAAGACCTGAACCCAAACATCACCGTATCATGCACACATCAGTGAAACCCGCCATCACCCCTCGACTCATTTACCTTTAAAGACTCCTCACACACCACACTGCCACCGTAACTCGTAAAATCTCCTGCCTGTTGCCTAAATTCAATGAACAAATGCTGATTTTTTTTTATCATTGACACATTAGTTTCCATATCAGAATCCACCAAGAACCAGTTCTCTCCTTTCATCTTCTAAAAAGAAAAAATTTACATATACACACAAATAACACTAAGCTTCATCTTTTCAATTTGTAATTACAACCATCCACTATTTTTTTCAAAGACTGTTAATTTACTACCACTTCCACAGTCTTTGAAACCCAACGGAAAACCCACATGTACAGAGAAGATAGTGATAGACACAAAGCTATCTACAGAGAACACGGTCATAGACAAGCAAACCCAGAAACCCAAAAAAAAAAATAGAAACTGGTGTTCCGGGTTTTATCCCTAAAGACTAAGGCAAGTGTACCTATCGTCTATAGGAAGTGGACCCTTGATTACCGAGTGTCGTATCCCACAGAGACTACGATTATTAGCTACTCACTCTTCCTCTATTATCTAGCCGATAAATTAATTGATTTTGAATCTATAAACTAAATAAACTAAACTCAAATTAAATGATAGAATGAACGATGGGAAGATGGTACCTAGAC
>CAODLS010147429.1:0-16196 GCA_948243855.1 Flueggea neowawraea | reverse complement strand
AGAAGAGAAGACCAAGTGGTTAACCTTTTTCACAAAAGCTTTACACAAGTCATGATCTTTCAAGGAAGAAATTTGAAACTTTGCAGCATCCAAGCCAATGAGGAGTATTGGAGATGTGACTTGAATACTACAAAGTCAAATTTAGTTACAAATGTGGTCTTCTATCAATAAAGAAAGTGGATCATGTTTTCTCAAGATTGTGGCAAGATAATTTACCATGTTTTATAGATAGTGGTGTTAGTTGGCATAGTGCTCCTATTTTTATGTTTTCTAGTTATCACATTTGTTTATAAATATGTGCTTAATTAGTTAATGAAATATGTGAGAGAGCAAGTGTGTTCCTCCATCCTTTTTCTCCTTCTTTTGTTAAAAATTTTCCAACACACTCATCCTCTATAACATATTCAATTCCATCCCACTACTATCCAACTTCTTATAATCTCACTTTCTTGGGAGAAATAAGCTCTCCACTTTGTGATACTATCAAGAAACCTTTCTGAAATCATCAACAAACTTGTGTGAAATGGATAAGCTTCCAAAATGTGATGCTAATTATGTTGCATTAACCCCCATAACTTTCATAAAAAGAGCTGCGAACGTTTATTCGAACCGAACCTCTATCATCTTTGAGGAAGTTCATTTCACTTGGAGGCAAACCTACGAGCGTTGTTGCCGACTTGCTGCTTCACTTTGTTCTCTAAATATAGTTAAAGGAGATGTGGTAAGTATCGGTTTTAATTAACCAACCAGTCACGGTGCTTTTCTTTTCTTTTTTTAAAGACCTTGGTAGATGCAATGTGCATTTTTGGGTTTCTTGGATGAAAATTCTGTTTGTTTTCTTCATGTTTTTCTTGATAATCTGTTCACTCTTTCATAAGTTGGAACTCTACAGCCGAATCAGCCTTCTCTGTTAGTAGTTTGTTAGAACTAATAACCAAACCGATAAATTAACCGAACAAATTGCACGGTTAGAATAGTATCACGGTTAGAGATTACGGGTTATATATTTAGAATGGTATAACGGTTAGAAAACTTGGTTGCATTCAACGATACCGTTAAGCGAAACTCAATTTTTGTCTTCCTAAACAAATCAAAGAAAACAGGGGAAAAAGAAAGACAATGAACAGAGTTGACATGAGTAAAAGTAAATTAATCGGCACATTTATACGACTCACGTAAGAATAACCTCAACATGAAAATTTTTTGTTGCTTCAATACTTGTTTTTGTTTTTTCCATTTGGATTGAAGTATAAGAAAACAATCATAATCAATTTGTGGTGATAAGGTGCATTCTTTTCGTTTTGCACAAATGATTTTTTTCGTTGTTATTAGGATAATAAAGAAAATTTATAATAATTTATCAATCTATTTCCATCTATCACAATTTACTAATTCGTAATCTACTTTTACTATTTATTCTATGCAATATGTAAGAACAAACATCTAGTATATCTTCTTACAAAAGATTTAAGATTGAAAAATTATGTGATTAATGAATGCAGGTTTCAGTGTTGGCACCAAATACTCCAGCCTTATATGAGATGCATTTTGCTGTGCCCATGGCTGGAGCAGTCCTCAACACCATTAATACCAGGTTAGATGCAAAGACTATAGCCACCATTCTTCGCCATTCGGAGGCAAAGGCATTTTTTGTGGACTATGAGTATGTGGCGAAGGCAAGTGAAGCTCTCAGATTCCTGATGAACGACTTACGAGAGCCTGATTCAAGTATCCCGCTCGTAATTGTCATTGATGACATTTATTCTCCTAAGGGTATTAGGTTAGGTGAGCTAGAATACGAACAACTCATTCGCAATGGCAATCCAGAGTTTGTTTCAGGGAGGGAAATTCAGGAAGAATGGGATGCTATAACCTTAAATTACACATCTGGCACAACGTCAGAGCCAAAAGGAGTTGTGTATAGTCACAGAGGTGCTTACCTTAGTACGCTTAGCCTAATTCTTGGGTGGGAAATGGGTAACGAGCCTGTGTATTTAGGGTTACTTCCCATGTTCCATTGCAATGGCTGGACCTTTACTAGGGGAGTTGCAGCTCGCGGCGGGACGAATGTTTGCATCAGAACCACTTCGGCATATGATATGTACCGGAACATTTCACAGCACCGAGTCACCCATATGTGTTGTGCCCCCATTGTTTTCAATATCCTCCTAGAGGCTAAACCTCACGAACGTCGCGAAATCACTTCCCCGGTTCGAGTACTAACTGGAGGAGCACCACCACCGGCGTCACTACTTCAGAAAATGGAAGAGTTGGGGCTTTATATTACACATGCCTATGGCCTTACAAAGGCGACTGGACCAGCACTTGTGTGTGAGTGGCAGGCCAAATGGAACCGGCTTCCACCGGCCGAGCAAGCAAAACTCAAGGCAAGACAAGGGATCAGCAAATTAACTCTTGCAGACGTTGATGTAAAGGATGTAGAAACAATGACAAGCGTGCCGCGGGACGGGAAGACGATGGGGGAGATCATGCTTCGAGGGAGTAGCATCATGAAAGGGTACTTGAAAGATCCAAAGGCCACATCAAAAGCATTCAAGAATGGGTGGTTCGCTACGGGAGACGTTGGAGTTATACATCCTGATGGGTATTTGGAAATTAAGGACAGATCAAAAGATGTGATTATATCTGGCGGCGAAAATATAAGCAGTATCGAATTAGAAGATGTTTTGTATAATCATCCAAGAGTTTCAGAGGCGGCTGTGGTGGCAATGCCACACCCTTTATGGGGAGAGAGTCCTTGTGCTTTTATCAAACTCAAAACGGACTCGAAAACAGACGATGTTAAAGAAGCCGATATCTTAGCCTATTGCAGGAAGAATCTTCCAGGTTTTATGGTTCCAAAGAAGGTGAAATTCTTGCCGGATTTACTCAAGACTTCCACTGGAAAAATTCAAAAGTTTCCATTGAGGGCTTTGGCACAAACTTTGGTTGCAACTGAGGATCTTCAAAGCAAGAAGACTACCAAATTTGTTTTTGAAGGCAAAACAAATAAGGAAGTACCAGGATATGATCAACCTCAAGAACAGATCCTTGCATTGTCTCGTCTTTAAAGTATACTACAATGTTATACTTTTGCACATGAATAAATTTTGTTGGATTTCTTCTTTTTTTTTGTAATTAATTTGCTTAATACATCCATTGTTTGATTTTGTTTTTTATCATATATGATGTTGTCTGTGTACAGCAATGAATTAGAACTTCGATCTGCAAAAAAAATTGAATTAGAATTGGAAGATCTTCCCTATGATCCCTCTGATGCTTTGGTCAGCTTTTGGAAGAAGTTCTAAATTCTAAACTCTGAAATGCAAGTGAGAACTTGCTTATCATGGATCACAAACATAGTTCAAGTATATCAGAATATCATCAAAGATAATTTCATCTCAAAAATGGTACATCAGGTTCCAATATAACAGAATTTTTCGCGAAAATCTCGTCTCACCTCTCTCTCTCTCTCCTCTTCTCTCTTCCTCTTTCTCCTCTTCTTCTCCACCACCTCTCCTCTTCGTATCTCTCTCTTTTTCGCCGCCTCCGTCGAACAACACTGCCTTAGCCTCCTCTTCTCGCCACCGTCACCGGCAGATCTGACGATTGCGAGCCGAGACGAAAATAGCGACAGATCAAAGGCGAAGGAGAAGGCGGACGATCTGTTGCCAACGGAGACCCGAGACACCGGCAACGGAGACGAAGAAGGAGACGCGAAACAGAAGACGAACTCATCAGGAGACCCCGGCGACGGGATGGCGAAAGGAAAACTGCTTTGGAGACGCCACGGTGGAGATCTGGAACGGCGGCGAACGGCTCTCCACGTCGTCGCCGTCGATGGTTTCATGTAGGCGGCGGCGGCGGCAGTTGGTGCAGTGAGGAGCGGCGGCAACCCTATCTACCATCTTGTTTTGCGGAAAATTGTGTATCTGGCCCTTTTTATGTTTGAATAATTGTAGTTTGGTCCCTATAGTTACAGATTTTTTCGATTAAACACTGAAACGTATTAAACCATTTCAAAACAAAAATAGTAAACATTTGTACACATAAGTAAACTATTGTACACCTGTGTGCACAAAAAAAAATTAAACAATTTTATACACTTGTGTACATCTGTTTGTACACTCGGATATATCAATAAATCAACTTAAGTAAAAAGAAAAATGCAAATACTTTGTACATTATTATACACTTCTGTACATCCTTGGGAATTTTTTTAAAAAATTTTTGAAAATAAAAACTCAATTTTTCTTGAGAAGTTAATTTTTCTCAAAAAAATTAATTTTTTGTTAAAATATCTCAATCTCTAGTGATTTTTTAAAAAAAAATCTAGTAAATTTTCAAAAGTGGTATTTTCAATATATGTTTAACATTTTGTGGCATATTTTATGTTTGAAAATTAGCGGTGGCATTTTTCAGATTTGGCGTTTGAATTTGGTATAAAAGTGTGATCTTCCCCGTAGCATAAGGTCCCATGTGTGTGAGTGTTTTGAACAAAAAAACTGCTACAAATTAAATTGTTTCGATAAGATCATAGGCCATTGCTTGATTCTTCTCAACGTGCTTGGTGTTTCAACTCCATCACCTACTTTCTTTAATTATCATATAACTTTCACCTTATGCTCCTTGAAAAGAAGGGGGAAAACAAATATTACAAAACAGCAATATTTTATAAAAAATATGTATTAAAGGAGAATTGCCGTTTTCTAGGAGTAATATAATTGGCAGCTTGAAGAAATGTTTTCATGTCTAGAATGCGTTACGACGACCAATGAATTTGCATCTCTCGAGTTGTATTTTCTTTTTATCATGACTTATTTAGAGTTGTATTTAACACTAAATTATCGGGAATTTAATTTTTAAAATAAAAATGTGCTTGCACACAAACGTAGATTAGAATAAAAATAAAAGAAAAAGACAAAAAAAAAAATTAACATCATCGATATATCTTTCGTTAGATCATAGATGTGAATTGATAGATTACTTCCATGAAAGCTCCTAAAATCATGATTCACGACTCCTGTTGACTAATGAATGTAAAACATGCTCTTTTTTTTTTGCTAAATGTTTAGCATGCATAACATGCTAAATGCATGTTATGAGCAAGAAAATAATTGATGCCAAATTCTATATATATATGTTAATTTGCGCAAATGAAATAGCATAAATTCATAAATGTTACTTTGGACACAATTAAATTACTAATTTAGAGAGCTAAGAGACAACAAATTAGAAATAGCCATGATTGTTGTAAGGTGATCGGAAATGCTTGGATGCAATTCAAAGATGAGTTTGGTAAATTTTATATTAGCATTGACATGGGATAGGGATGAGGTCCAACCTATCACTTTCCACCGACTCCACATCAAGCATATACATAAAAACAAAATATTCTTTATTAATTGTTATAATATATATATATATATATATATTTTGGAAGAAAAGATCATTCTGGTTCAATGCATATATATGGGCAATAAAAAAAATTATACCCGTGAATTATATGTCCAAGAAAAGTTGGTCTAGCTATTTTTGTCGAGAAGTCTTTGAAAAAGATTTTACTTGATTCGAGTCATTAACAATGGCTGGTATATGTTGTCGTTGTTCCTTCTTGTACTTCAAGACAAAAGGAACGTCTTCCAATAACAATAGTTTCTTTCTTTTTCTCGAATTTGAATGTCCAAACCGTGTGGCTACATTTTTTTATAAGAGTTCCTACATCATGTGAATCACTCAATGATAGAGATATTTTGATAGTTATCACATATATTTTAAATTTTTTCTTTTGCAATTTTTAATGTATTGACTCTAAATATAAGTAAAGGAATCGAGTACCTGTTTAACAAATAAATAATATAAAAGAATGTTCAAATTACCTACTTCGATTACGGCAGAAGTATAGCAGTAAACTGCAGCTGCAGGACTAGGTTTCGATATTGGTCTCGCGAGCATACCACAGTCGAATAATGGACGGGAGTGCCCTACTCGTTTGCAGTTTAGATGCCACGCGGATCGACACCATTGACAGACGATTTACGGTGCGAGGAGATTGAGGAAGGAAGATAGAGGGAATGATGAGGGAGAGGAGAAACATTTTCTCTCTTTTTTCCTTCTTCTTCCTTCTTCTCTTTTTTCTCTTATCCACTTTCTCCACCTCTCTTTATTCTCGTCCCTCAACTCTATTTATAGGAGCCCTTAATGGGCTTAATGGGCCTATAGGCCCATTTAAAGCCCAACTCAATTGAGCTTACCAATTGGTCTCGGTTCACGGTTTCGGTTCACACCTTGACCGACCAGTTTTTATACACCAAATTTTCACAATTTGTCAACAATTTTTTACACCAAACAAATTGGTAAAAATTGATCTTAAACTCCAAAAATTGTGAAAAATATACCAAACATTCCAGGAAAATCAAAAATAATTTTCCAGACAATTTCGGAAGAAACGGCCTTCGGGACATTGTCATTCGCTCACACGCTCCACCTGGATAACGCCCACGCGCAACAACGCACCCACACACGCCGTACGTGCACCATCCAATCCGCTGCCACGTGTCATCGTCACAAATGCACGTCCCACCACGTGTGGCTCTGTCGGTGGCCCAGGTGATGACGTGTCAGAACAACCATCCACCCCGTGTCGAACACGTAGAGGTCCACGTGGCACTTTTGCCACGTGTCAACACGTTATTGGAACACGTATGTTGTGTGTCATTATCACTCAACACATGGCGTCCAATGATGGTCCACATATCGGCCAACATTTGACTTAGTCAACTTTGTCTGGTCAATGTGACACGTGTCGTGTTCTGAGTGGTCAGCGTATTTGTCCCCAACCAATAGAAATTTGTCACGCGTGCCATGTGGTGTAGTCTGATTGGTCCACGTTGAACCAATGAGGATGCGCCACGTGGCCTTTTGGATCAGATGAAACAAATTCATCTTTAAGCTTCTCACCCAGTATTTTTCGATCTGGTTTTCGTCGATTTGACGACCTTGCCGATGGAGACCAACAATATTTTCAAATCAAATTCGAAAAAATCCCTTTTGCTCTGATACCAATGAAGGAATAGAGTACTCGTTTAACAAATAAACAGTATAAAAATAGGCGGTTCAAGTTACCTACCTCAATTCTGGTGGAAGCATAGCAGCAGACAGCATCTGCAGGATCAGGTTTAGATGTTGGTCTAGCGAGCAAACCACGGTCGGATAGTCAACGGGAGTGCTCGGCTCTTTCGCAGTCTAAATGTCATGCGGATCGACACCATCGACAGACGATTCACAGTGCTAGGAGATGGAGCAAGGAAGATGGAGGGAAGGATGAGTGAGGGGAGAAATATTTTTCTCCCTCCCTCCTTTTTTTCTTTTCTTTTCTTTTCTTCTCCTTCTCTCTTTTCTCTCTTTTCTTTCTTTTCTTTCCTTCTCTTCCCACTTTCTTCTCCTCCCTCACCTCTATCTATAAGAGCCCTTAATGGGCATTTTGGGCCTAATGGTTTATGAGCCTTATGGGCCTATTTCAATTGAGTTTACCAATTGGTCTCAGTTCACGGTCCCGGTTCACACTTTGACCGACCGGTTTGGTTCACCCGTCATGGGCGGACCGCTTTTCCAACAACAACGATAAATATTAAATTCTAGAAATAATTTTTATTTAAATGAAAATTTTATACCTAGAATGAAATAAAATTTTAAAAATATATATATTAAACGTACTCTTCCCTAAATGGACTTTTCAGAAATGCTATCGAAATAAATGAAGCAAAGTCTTAAAAATTAAATTAAAATATGCAGCAAAGCTAATTAAGCCACTTCGCTGAATTTCCTTTTTTTTCTTTTTTTTTTTAGCAGAGAAAAGGAGAAGAAGAGAAATCAGAATTTGAACATGTGTATATACCTGCTTTAACAGGTCTATCGGTAACACTTCCATCGGCATTGGTTCCAATAATAGTCAAAACTTACACGATATGTACCACTTATCTGAATGGAGCTAATTCTATTATGTGCTCTCTCTTTAATAACTATGATTATTGTGAGTTAATTAATAACTGGTTATGTTTAAATTTTTGCATGTACCCGCGCGTCGGAGTTATTTGAATTTATAAGTTTTTATTTGTATTTATTAGTTTTTAATAACATTAATAAAAGTGCAATCCACAAAAGAAAAAAAATGATCAACCTACACAGGAAACACACGAAGAAACGAGGATTCACCGTCTGTCTATCCTTGTTCAAGCTTTTTGATAAGCAAGGTTAGATAGGTTTTTCCAATAAAATAGTTTTCAATAAATTTTTGAATCTTATACCGGTTTAACTAATAAACATTATAATTTATAGGTTCGATTGACTAATCTGGATTCCAACTGAAGACAGTAGCGAAGCAGGACCAGATTCGATGTTGGTCTCGCAAGCAAACCACGGTTCAGTTGTCAATAGGAATGCTCGGTTGTTCCGCAATCTATATGCCATAAGGATATGTGCAGGACTCGGTGGGGATGAAAAAGAACAGCTTCTTCTTCTTTTCTCGGTGAGAGAGACCAACATCTCTCTCTCTCTTTTTCTCTCTCTCACTTTGACAGGTTTTTGTGGGTGGGAATGAAAGAATGAAAAATCCTCCTCTTCCTTCTCCATCTTTCTTATATATATGAGAGAGAATTTGGGCCTAATGGGCCCATCTCAGGCCTAACTCAATTGGTCTTGCCAATTGGTCTCGGTCAATGGTCTAGATTCATACCTTGACCGACTGGGTTCGGTTCACCCGTCATGAGCAGACACCTTTTTCAACATCTTCCACTCGCACATGACGGAACCTTAACTCGCCATGGATCATGATGGAACCGATACCAATCATGATAAAGATCTCGTGTCATACAAGCAAATAGACTGTGTGACCAGTAGACAATGAGAGCGTAATTGCTATACACCTGTTAGGGTTATATAAAAACTCTTAAACCAATCCTGCTAGATGACATCTCTTGTAGAACGACTCTATTCTATCAACATGCATGCAATAGCAGCACATACTGCTGGCAAACATGTGCCTTCTCCTAGTTCGTAACCACACAATCGCTGCTTTCGAACTCTTCGATCTCACAAAAACTTTACTCAAAGTTCACACATCATGTGACATACTATATGAGAGCATGCTAAGAAAACTTTGAGACTAGTGTGAATACATCTAGAAACAAACTTTCCCTTTTACACCAAACAATTCGCATAGCCAAGTTTACTTGCCCAGCTTGACGCACTTAATCAAATCAATCATGACCATTAATGATGAGCTAAAGTAGCCAAACTCAACTACATGTTTTGAATGTGTTAAGAGTTCTAAGGGTAGGTAATATCAAGAACCACATGTCCACGGTAGGGTCTTACACTAGGAAAAGTGAGATCGTTTTGAAAACAACTGTTGCGATCCTAATAGACAAAGGAATGGTAAAATGGCACTCCAATAGAGAGGTGAATTGGATTTTTCGTAAGTTAAAAACTTTGTTGAAAATCTTTTGCAAACTAAAGCAAATAACAAAGTTACTTTTAAACTAAAATCAAAGTCAAATGCGGAAGCAACTTAAAACCAAATATTCGATCCACAGACAACAATATGAAGCAAGTATGATGCAATGTAAAGAGAGTAAGGGAGAGAGAAAATAAATCCTTGATTTATAGTGATTCGGTCCTCCTTGGCTTATGTCCACTCCTTGAGAATTCTCTCAAGAACTTCAATCAACTATCTCCTCACTTGCGGGTGAAGGAAAACCGTTTACAACACTTTTTTTGCGGACTTAATAAGTAAATCGTTACACCTTGTTTTAAGGACAAAACAAGAAAACCAAATCCCTATTTTTTGCAGGCTGAATTAGAAAACCGTTACACCTTGTTTTAAGGACAAAACAAGAAAACCAAACTACTAGCTTTTACGAGCTCAACTAGCAAACCGTTTCCTTAGTTTTTGTAGGCTCAACTAGAAAACCGTATCCACTTATTTCCAGGACAAAACAAGCAAACAAAATCTCTAGTTTTTGCAGGATCAACTAGCAAACCGAACCACTAGTTTTTACGAGCTTAACTAGCAAACTGTTCGACTAGTTTTCTAAGGCTCAACAATGAAACCTATTTACCCTAAGCAAATAACTTTTTTTGTTACAAGATTCAACTCAAAGATATGGAAAATTAAATCTCACACCAACCCATAAATAAGATTGCAAGTGAATAGCTCAAATGGATTAAAAAGGTGAAGAAGAGAGATAAAATAGATAACAAGCTTTAACATAGGTCTTTCTTACTTCTTTTCTGATCTAGGAGGTCTATTTATAGACACTTGTAAAAATATAGCCATTGGAGCCTTGAAGTAGCCGTTGAGAGATAAAACAAATTCTGATTGAAATGACATCGCAGCCTTCTACGTGCATTGTTATCCATGCTACGTGCGTTGTATGAACTCCAGTAGTTACTGCCTTGAATAGATTAGCATCTATGTGCTTTGTCACCCTTCTACATGCATTGATCATTCTTATATGTGCGTTGATCATACTTCAACTTGCAATGCTCTGAATTCCAGAATGAACAATTTTCACCTAGTGGCGTTCTACGTGCGTAGCTCTTCCTTCAACTTGTATTGTCGTCTGATCTTTAAGATTGCACCTTTGATTCTTCACATGATGTGTCAGGGAATATTCAAATTTGAATTCTTGATGAGCGTCTTGCTTTTGTCCGCATCTGCACTCGTCTACGCACCTAGCACCCACTTCTGCGTGCGTAGATTATAATTTGATGCTTTCTGCCTCTAGTATTATACACGTCTATACTCCTTGCATAAGTTCTACGTGCGTATATCATTCATAACATATGTTTTTGCCACAAATCACAAAGTCTGCATGTCTCACTTCTTTCATGAATGTTTTGCATTCATCATCATCAAAACCAAACTCAGCACGTTTATCAATCTTTTTCCATCTCCATGGTCATGTATATAGCACACATGGTATGATCATGTGTTGTGGTGTTCTTTTCTTCCCTTGGAGGAGCGCATGTTTATACAATATTGTCAACACCGCATAGAAACTTTGTTTATGATGCATTTCGCCATTTAACCTTAATCCACACTTAACATGATTACTTCTGGATTTAAGACATAATATGCTAAAAATCTTTCAATTTTAGCATCTGATCATTTAATGATAGATCTAGGAATTTATCTTATGGCATATGTCTCTTTCTGTACGACTTTTTCTTGCCCTTTTACAATGAACTAATGACTGTAAAATACAATATGACCTCTTGATTATGAACGTGCTCTCTTTTGCATTCAAAATCAGCCTCATCTTAGTTCTTCCCCTGATGAACTCAAAAAACTAAGGTAAACATCCATGTGAGTGGGTTACTTCTCTGTCCAAAATACTTTTACAGTCAACAGTACCGCAAATGTGAACTTTCAACATTTACGTTTGTGTATTGCTCATGATGATCTTATTAAAGATCATATTTTAAAGGATTACACACTTCATGTGGCATACGAGTATTAAAGGAATTATTCCTTATGGGTTTTTATTAACAGATCTTACAATCACGTCTCGCATGGACTTACATACCAAGTTCACTTCTCATTATGATACTTGTACTCAAATTCACTTGTCCTTGTGCAACTAAGTCTTTTACAACATGATATTTGATCTTGATTTGCTTAGATTTTTAAAAGATTTTATCGATCCTCAAGCACTCAAAGTTGACTGTCACTAAGGACTGTCTTAGATTATTTAGGTGGTTAATGCTAAGTGAATCATTCCACTGTATAGCCAACCTTCCAATTACACTGCAGCCAACGAAGTTATGGTATGAACTTTTTTTGTCACACACTTATATGTGTTACTTACTATTACATGGGATGATTTTTCTATCAAGCACAAACACATAACCACATATTAACTTCCTTATAGTCCACATCATTACATGGAGTAGCCACTATGTCTTACTTTATTGCAAGCCCTTACGATAACACGGTGCCTCTAAAGAATCCAAGTATCTGGCTCACTACTTTCCAACATCTTCCTTATGCGTTGGATCAATATTTGTTAGCTAAGTTGATTGCATAGCAAACTCTAGGCATTATACACACCTAGGCATAAATTTGTGTATTGCAAGACATGATCTTGTAATAAACACATGTACTCTATATTTCAAAAACATTTGTATAACATTTCTTTGAAGAACATTATTTACACGTTCTTCCTTTCACAGAGTTTTAATGACACATTCACTTACTAAGAGAATTACTCTTAGTCATATGGTATCTATGTGTTATGCATTTTTTCATCTTGAAACGTTCAAATACTTTGTTGATCGATCTCACTCGGAGAGGGACAACAATTCATTCAAAAGATCTATTGGAGTTTAACTCCAAGGTCACCTATAATGTATATCTCAAAGTTAGATCACGACTAATCTTTAGAGTCATTAAGTATGCTAGACCATTCTAGCTACAAGTGTGATGTCCACAGTAAGTCAGAATGACAAGATTCACCTTGACATTATCATAATATACATGAATATACAATCCCTCTCGATAAAATGTCTAAGGTCTTACCTTGGACAGTAAAACCATTAGGTTAAACCACGTAGGTTTCTTCTCCAAATTCTCTATTGAGAATTAGATGATAAAACTATTAGGTTAAACCTTATAGGTCTCTACTCCAAATTCTCTAGTGAGAAAAAGAGTCTCTACATATAACTAATGTAGGTCGAGGTATAGACTAGGTTAAATGCCAATTTATATTCAATGAAGGTAAATCGTTCAACACGTTGGACTTTCCAATCTCGTTGAGTAATTCCCCATTAAGCAATTATCAATATCTTAATTTATCTCATGTATCCACTTATCTCCAATGAGTGCTCACCCTTTGGGTAGATTAATCAGTTCTCGACATGGTTAAATCTCAAATGTCATTTGTACTCCTATTGCTTTAATCCAATAAAATCTCACTGGGATAAGTGAACCTCTAACACATTCACAAGTTCATCCTTGACTTGGGGGGTTACTAAAAAGGACCACGATCAATTCATTTATCGAATAAATCTTGCCATAAGACTTCATTTATCAAACAAATATCGTCGTGAGACTTTATCCCTTTTAATCTTTAGTCTTATGCATTTTGAAAATGCTCCCACTGGGTTCAAACTCCATATAGGAACTCATATTGGATACACTTTCTAACTTACTCCCACTGGGTTGAAGTTTCCTACTCCCACTGAAAAATAGGAATCTCGCTCACACTAAAGTCAAGATCAAGAACATTCCTACATGCTTGAGGTAGATGAGATAAAATTTGAATCGTTCCAAGACCTAGTTGATGTATCCCTTTCGGAGAAAGAGATAACCATCGCTCAGATCAATGGATCAATATCTTGAGATTTTACAGACCTAAGGACTCAGTTGACTCAGATTGATCTCTTGAGCTTGTAAAATCCAAGGATGTAATCTAATGATTTACATTGTTCAACTTTCTTCCTCATCCCTCATCCTCCTTAAGAATTCTCCTACTCAGATGGAGTAATCCTGAGGGTTTAGTTCTTGAGTCTCAAAGAAAGTGAAATCTTTCTATTTTATCCCATTTAAGAAATATATTCCTTAAGGAATGTGATTTCTTCTAACTCGTTACTATGTCAATTTTTCATTATTCAACGACGATTATATCATTTGACACAAGAGGGTATCTAACACCTTATGCCTCCTAGTCTTTTCAACCAAGGTATTGTGGATATCGACAATACATCTCTTGGTTTCAAGTGGTTTAGGTCATACACTCGACCAATCCACATATGATGATATGTATAAGTAAGGATTTAGAGAGCATATGGATTTTAAACTTTGTGGCCTTTGCCATCATAGTTCTCATTATATTGAGGAGAGTTTCATTTCTCCTTTCCGTTGTGCAGACTTTTGTGGAGTATAGGAACAAATAACTTATATTCACTTCCCTTTCATCACACAAAGCCTTGGACTCGTCTTATAGACGTTCATAACCTTAGTCGATGCACAAAATTTTATTTGATTCTCATTTTGACTTGCAAGAAGTAAGAACTAACTTGGCTATTCTTACTTATGAGAAATTAAATAGATATGAATGCACCTTATACAATCATATACATAAAATGACAAAGATGTAATATCCTGTATTTTTTCAGATTAAATTTTTCGATAAAATTTTGTCATGACCCATTCTCGGGACCATGACTGGTATACAAGGTGAACCGTCTATAGGAGCCCGGTCAATCTCGCACAAGCCTCAAAGATCATGATTTCTACCCAAACATTTAATTTCCAAAACATTTTTGGAAAAACATTTGTTAAGTAAAACATATTTATATATAAGTCAAAATATATATAAATGTAAATATAAATACACAATAATATACTTTGGTAAAATCCAATAAAAATAAATACATCAGAGTATATAGGCAACCCAGTAACCTTTTAGCAAAAACAAAAAAGCCCGATCAATAGGCATCACTGACTAAAAGACTCCTCACGGGTATCCAAGATGTAGAACAGTTATCGAAGCCAAAATCTGTGCACCTGGAAGATATAGTCAACCACAGACAGAAATAAAATGGGAGTCAAACCCAGTGAGAAATAACACTCCAGAACGCCTCATACATGCATCACAAAGGCTGTTTTGAAAACAGTTCGCAAATACCACAAGCAATATTCATAGGTATATAAATATACACGCTATATATATAATAATTTTCGAAAATATTTCGAAGTCATTTGAAAACAAAGCAACCAACATGCATGTAGGCGTAATAAAAATCATTTCAGATTTTCCAATCAACATTTTCATGTCAAAACATATACAAGCGATATGGGACTAAGCAAGCGTGATATGGACTCTTCCATATATCACGATGTGTGTGGACCAGCCATAAATGTGATGAGAACTGACTTTTATCTATAACAAATCATATGCCTGATCGAGGCAACATGGCTACCGACAACCCTGGTAGCTGGGCTATATCAATCATTGATATACCAAAGGCTACGTGCCTTGTAGCACAGGTGTCCCCTATCAAAAACCAAATCATGCTAACATATAGTACAAAATCCATAACATGCAATCCAACATTAAAATCAGAGAAAAAGATATATAATACATATATATCAATTTCAAAACCAACACTGATTATTACACATATAACCAGTTATATCTTAACCAATCCTTAGATTAGTCCATTTTCATATTATATCCAACACATCAAAAACTAGTAAATAGGAGTTTGAGACACAACCAATGTGTCTGAAGCTGATATTCACTAACTTGGAAATCCAAGCAAAAACACTAGTCAAGCCCTACTAGTCGGTGGTTGGTCTCGCTGGCAAGAACAGAAAGTTGTATACATACAAACAACACAAATATCAAAATGTGGTACTGTGACAATACCAAATGCATGATATACAAATGCAAAAGTAGACCCTCGAAGTCGCCCAAAATATAATCTGAAAGTGAATATCACTTTCGATCCAAAATTCAAAATCTATGTAAAATTACAGTTTGGTCCTCAACCAATGTAAAATTACATTTTAATCCCCGAGACTCGAAAAATTGTAAAACAGTTCCTGAGATGTCTTGGGATTACCAACTCGCATTCTATAAGTCAGAATTCTCAAATTCTTTCCCGAACTCTCAGAAATCGTGAATTAATACTTGACTCATAAAATTACAAGTCAGTCCATATGATTCCAAAAATCACAAATATATACCTCAAATTTCTAGAATTTACAAATCTGTCTACGACAGAAAGTATTTGCAAAAACACCCCAAATCTGTCCGCGACATAAAATATTTGTAAAAACGTCAAAATTACGCTCCGTTCGATACCTAATGAAATCGAACATACATCCTGGCTCAAATTCACCCCCTGAACACGAATCCAACCTTAGATTTCACAAACAACCATCACAATTAACCTAAAATCATCAAAACCGAACCTAACCCTATTTCTTCCAAAAAGTCATCATTTCATATGATTCAAAGCTTGAATCATATTCATACAAGTCCCTTCTAACCTATTCTAACATCCTTTAGCATTCATTAACTTAGAATCACAAGAAATCTGAATCCTAGATGGATTTCGGCCAAAAATATAATTCATGAATTAATGCATAAAAATGAGTTAAAAACCAAGAAAGGATGTTAATTTTA
>CAODLS010147412.1:0-10706 GCA_948243855.1 Flueggea neowawraea | reverse complement strand
GCTGATCGTGGCACCCATGGTTGACAACTCGGAACTTCCATTTCGGATGCTGTGTAGGAAATACGGGGCCGAGGCGGCGTATACGCCAATGTTGCATTCAAGAATTTTTGCGGAGAATGAGAAGTATCGGTCACAGGAGTTCACTACTTGTCAGGTGATTAGAACTTCTGAACCTTTATGGGTTTGCTTGTGGTTTACTGAACGTGTTAAGAGTTTACTTGTTTGGTTTTTGCAGGAGGATCGGCCGTTGTTTGTTCAATTTTGCGCTAATGATCCGGACGTTTTGTTGGAAGCGGCGAGAAGGGTCGAGCCGTATTGTGATTATGTTGATATTAATCTAGGGTGAGTTCCTATCTGAATGATTTTGAACTGGCACGTTGTTTCTAGTGATTGACTGATTGTTTCTTGTTATTTAATGTCATGAAGACCAAGCTTGGTTTAGCAGATTGACAGTGTCTGCTAACTTGATTTTGCTCTATTGGAATTAAAATGTTATTATGTTTATTGTGTGGTGAGGTTTTACGTGATGTATTCATTGTGTTGTGGCATCTAAATATGAAATGGAATTGGAATCGAAACAATTCCAAGTGATCCCGATGAGCCCCTATCATCTTTTGCTTATTTGAAGACAAATTTAAGGTTTCAATTTGAGGTTTGCATATGGAATTTTGAATCGAATGTGGTTTGTTGCAGGTGTCCACAGCGAATTGCAAGGCGGGGAAACTATGGGGCTTTCCTAATGGATAACCTTCCACTTGTGAAATCTCTAGTTCAGACATTGGCTAATAACCTTCATGTCCCGGTATCCTGCAAAATTCGAATTTTCCCGAAATTAGAGGATACTCTTAGTTATGCTAGAATGCTGGAGGAAGCTGGTTGCTCTCTTTTGGCTGTTCATGGCAGAACAAGAGATGAGAAAGATGGGAAGAAATTTCGGGCTGACTGGAAGGCCATTAAGGCTGTGAAAGAAGCTGTCCGAATTCCAGTTCTGGCCAATGGCAACATCCGTCACATGGATGATGTTCGGAGCTGCTTGGAAGAGACTACCACCGAAGGGGTTCTTTCAGCTGAATCGCTGCTTGAGAATCCAGCTTTGTTTGCAGGATTTCATACTGCTGAATGGGTAGCCGAAGGAGAAGAAAGCAATGTAGATGGAAAACTTGATCAGGCGGATCTTGTAGTGGAGTATCTGAAACTTTGCGAGAAATACTCTGTGCCGTGGAGAATGATTCGTTCCCATGTGCACAAAATGTTGGGGGACTGGTTCAGGATTTACCCTCATGTAAGAGAGGATCTTAATCAACAAAACAAATTAACCTTTGAATTTCTGTACGACATCTGCGATCGACTAAAAAAGTTGGGTGGAAGGATCCCACTTTATATTAAGGAAACAGATGTAGAAAGAGAGAAAGGGGTTTTTGCCAATAATCATCAGTGACCGGTTGCATTGGCAGCTTTGCAGGGTGCATTATACCAAAGTCTTTTTTAAAGTGAGAACAAGCGATGCTCAGCTTTTCAGAAGTGATTATTGGCAAACCCATTCTCTGATCTACCCATTGCGGTGCTAATTATTGACTTTCATTTGTTGAAGAGCCAGAAAGATTGTCACCGGCGAAAACGACGGGCATTCGGTGGGTTTATTTTTCTTTTACTCGATAGTTGATTCAATTCATTGGGAATTATTCCCCACAGTATTGTTTGTACCACTATGCCTGATTGAGCAAAGAGGGCATTGTATTGCAAGTCTCTCTCGGCAGTGTAATTTTGAAGCCTTGAGAGTACTTACAAGATTTGAGTTTCTTATTTTAGTCTCGAACGAAAACAATGCAATGGAATCAAATCAATGATTTATCATCTTCATTTATTTTAACAAAGAATGCGCACGTAGTTCATTGTGGAGAAGGTATTGAGCGGGAATGGAAACATTTCTTGATGATGGCATCTATCTCAAATTCAAATGCTTTCAACAGAGTGATTATTCAGTCAAATGTACAGGACAATAGCGAGGTTACATGTCAATCGAAGTTAGTCTGAACTTTGCCGACTAAATGCTCTCCATAACAAGCTTTTCCAAGTTTCTTACCACCACCAGTTTTCTCCACGCAAATATTTAACGGCTCCACAACAGCATCGAAATTTGTCTGTTTCACGAAAGAACATATCAGGGATCACTTTATACTGAGGAAGACAGGAAGAGAAGATGGTAAATAGGACGGACCTCGTAAAAATAGGCTATGCACACTCGATATTTCGGAGAATTGTTGATGACTCGGTGTAGAGTTGATTCGTACAAACCATTAGAAAAAATCTGCAATTTTCCCGATGGCTTATAAGAATGAGAGCCATAGCAGTAAAGAAAATATACACACACAGCTCTACTACTTTTCCATGAAATTTACCTTTAACATGTCTCCAATGTTGCATACAAATGTTCCAGGAATTGGTGGAGCAGATATCCACTCACCGGACAGGTTTCCCACCTTCAACAACTCGACTCAATTACAAGTTGAACTAAAAGAAAATCTGTATTGATTTGCACAGTAATGTGCAATCAGAGTATAAATTAAGTGTTCCTCATGGTGTCTAAACACAATACAAAAAGACTTAGCCAAGGTTTATGATAGGTCACAGGATGGGATGGAATAATTTTAGTGACTGTTATTAGTATTGGTGTTAATAGCTGTATTAGTGCAATTATTCTCTTGCTTGGGGAGGGAGGCATAATTAATTAGCTTATGAGTAGCATACAAGGGATGTAAGGGAGGAGAGTAGGCAGCTAAGAATTACTCAGTTTTTGTGTTGGTGGTTTCGGCTTAGGCTTGGGAGAGGATAGGCTCTACAATTCCTATCGTTTATCATTGTTACTGTTCATTTTCTTCTTGTTATCAATATAATCAATCTCTTTTTAGTGTTTCTTTCCTTTATTGATTTGGTTCTTGAGTTGCTGCCTTGGTGATCCTATCAGTTTAGCAACAACCTCTGTGGTTATTGAACGAGGAATCACAGGATAGGATCATTGTACAAGGAAAATACCTGAAGAGCAGTAATGTCATCATCCTGATTAACCAATGTCAACAAACCTGTAATGTAAAATTGTAAATGACCGAGTTCCATAAGCTAGCATTTAGCCGCCTCCATTGGCATATTGTTGATAAACTTACCATAGTCAGTGTGTGCTCCACTGTATTTGTTTTGCCAATAGACATGAGAGAAAAAGAAAATAGGCAGATGAAGTTTTTCATTAGACCAATAACAGATGGAAAAATATGAGCACAACTGAAAAAGACTATTACCATCCTATGTCATTTTCAGTGACACCATGGCCATTTGCATGTGATGCACCGGGGTAACCAATAATGCGAGTCACCCAAAATGCGTCTCCACCTTTTTCAGCTTCAAATTCAGAAACTGATCCACCCAAAGCCAGAGCAATTCCACGCATGATTTTCCTTGACAGGTCTGCAGATGCAGAAAGCAGGAAAATGTCAAACAGATGCAGCATGAAATGAGAATTATGAAGAATCTAACTTCTTAAAGCGTGCCTGTGCAGAGGTCAATATATTCCTTCACCACTTGTCTAAAATTTGAAGGATTAAGTGGCCTGTAAAAGAGTCAATGATTCCATCAGTGATGCAAAAGATCCTAAACTCAGCCTAAAAGAAAGATTCAACAAAAGGTTTGAGCAATGAATTGGACTGAACATTGATGCCAAAACTTAAAACTTGTTATCTGAGATGCTATATCACCAAGGTTTCCATTTTATTTTTGTTTCCTTATACGATCATAATGCGAATTGTCTAAATAAGTTCAACTTCAACCTAGGCAAATGTGACAACAAACCAAAAAATTAACAATCTCAAAAATATTGTTATTAACAATTGTCACACTAACAGCAGCGATGACATCCAAATTAACAGAAATCTGCATGTTAAGCAAAATGATATCTTTCAACAAAAATTTTCAAGTTAAGCATAAATAATGATCAATCAGCAAGAAAATATTGAAGTTTCTGCATACCATTGATTGCATCCTTCCATGGGTTTACCAAGAGATCCATACATCCCTGGTTTTATTTCTTTGTAACACTGCTCATGAATACCAAAATAAATGGTAAAAAGACAGGTAAACAAATTTCATTATGCTCATATTCACAAGTTACAGAAAAGAGACATTTAATATCATCCAAGAACTTACACAAGCCATTTCACAAGAAATCCCTACGGAGAAGGAAAAAAATAACTCTACTTCACAGGTTGACCAATCAACTATTCAGATCATACTAACATCAAAGATGTTTGGTATGGGAATTGATATATGTATTCCTATGCGTCATGGTCTTACATTTTAATCCATGTAAGAATTCATCATTAACGTTAGCAATATCCCATATACAATGGCAATAATACAAAAGTGTTTGATAAGTAACATACATCAATAGCTTCATGCATATCCGGAACACCTTTTGTTATATTTTCTCCAATTCTCTGATATCCCCTGCAACAAAAAGTTTCAGCTCACAATTTGAATTTCGTCCATAATAATACAACAAAAGAAATTACAAGTTGGCACATACAGGGCATGCTAATTGCAAGGAGCAAACCTGTATCCAGCAACTGGTGTCATCTTAATTTTCAACTTCTCTTCATAAGGAAGCTCAAAGAACTTATGCGTCAAAGTCTTAACCTCTTTAATGAGAGAATCAGGTATACCATGACCCTTCTGCTCAATAAAACATCACAAAAATTCAAACAGAGAACTGCAAATCTACCATTCATAAACCACCAACACATCAAGGAACCAACTTTTTTCACAAACCACCACTATTCACTGCATTTTAAGTATTTAAAGTTGGAAAAAACAGAAGGGTACCACGTAGAAGAATCCAGCCTCTCGACAAGCCTGGTCTAGCTGTTTCACAACCTCACATACACCTGGGTCCTGAGCCGTTTTGGGATCTTCACTCTTCGCCAGTAAAGGACCAATATCTGCACAACTCAAGTAAATTAAAAGCAACAAGATTAAAACTTTCGGAACTCCAAGAAAAAAAAAGAAAAGAAAGAAAAGCTTCAACAAGCTGTCAATTTTAGAAAACACAGCAATTTCGATTATGCAATAGGGTGCCATGGAAAAAAGTGTTTTTCTTTTCTGGGTATGATTCGAGTTATATCGGATTACCAATGATTGGGATTGATTTGAAGTCGGTAGCCATTGGTGCTACTGTTCTTGATGATGATGATAACGTTGGGTGACTGAGCTGAAATGAATACGAAAATGGTGTTTATAAAAAGTGGTTTAGTGAGTTTATTTTAGGTGGTTTAGTTAACAGAATAATCGGAATTGTTAAACTGGAAAGGGAAGTAGCAGAAATTTTGTCCAGATCCAATGCGGGAGTGATTCCATTCCAGGATGACTATCGTAACAAAGTTTAGGTGGCTGCACCCAGTTTTGTTTCATAGCTCGGACACGACGACAAGTCGGTTGATCAGAGCAATGCAATAAACGACCTGTCATGGGAACGAGTGATCCCATGATTCGTTAATGGACAGTTCGATGTCCCATGATAGATTACTCAAAAATATAAAAGGAAGAATTATTTATTAGGTTATTTATATGCGTAGATTAAAATGAATTAATTCTTTAACTTGTTATAAGCATGAACGAATGAAAATGAATTATATATTAAATTACGATTTTAATTAGTCGTAAACATTCGATTCTTTATCTTTTTTTTTTCAAGTGACAACTGAAAATGCAACCCCTTTTTTATGTTTATCAGTGTTGCATTAACAAAATATTTGAATTAATTACAAATTCAATCTATTGTAAACAAACACATTTATTAATTGAAAAATAAAAAATCAATTATTATTTAATACATGAGTTATTACTTTCTCCATTCTAAATTGACAAGTCTCTTAGATTGAAAGTTTCTATGTCAATTTAACCCACGAATAATATAAATAGAACGGTTTGAATTATTAACTTTAATACGCAACGGAATAAACAGTTTAGACAGAATCAATATGTGTGTTGGTTTCGCAAATAAATCGTAATTAATGTTACCAAAGAGAATGCTCAACTTACTTATAGTCTAAATATCACATGTCGATTGGTATAAAATCCGGTGGGAGGAAAAAGAGCGATTTCTTTTCCTTTGGTGCGTCAAAGGCCCTCGGCCTCTCTCTTTATATGTGGAGATGTTTCTTTTTTCTCTATGTTAGAAAATTATGTCCGCAAGTCACAGTTACCCCAATAACTCCTTTAAGTGGTTGAGCTATTTGGATTCTTCTGCACAACATCAGGCACATTCTTCCAAACCTACTCAATTGGCTTTAAGGTTTTGATTTACTATTATAACTTTTTTCAACATATATAAACACAGTTTTTAAGAAAAATATGGCTGACTTAGTTGTAACTAATAGTTTTTGTTTTTTTTCTTCCAAATATACCATTTAATGAAATTCTTTACTGGTGGTACAAGTTGTTAAATGAAACTGGAAGTTTTTATTAAGTTATTGTTGGTAAAAATATGGTTTAACGAGGAGGACAAAGAGGATATTTGGCCTCTAAATAAAAGTACAATATTTTAATATATTCAAAATAAAAAATAAGTTATTAATAAGTAAATCTCTGTTTTAGTACAGTTAGGTTCGAAATTTTGCAACTCACACACCCACCAGAATGCTAAAAGCTATCTTTAAAAAAAATGCTAAAAGCTATAATTATTTTAGAAAAATATTTATGACTTAAGTTCTTGTGTCAATTTTGGTTACTTTACAAATCTACTCCTGCCATTTTACTGAACATATTTAAAAAAAATAAAATAAAGACAATTTAGTAAACTATCTTAAATTTAAACGACAAAATTTCTCTAAAATTAAGACACAAAGCAAAGCTCAATCATTTTGGAAAAAAGAAGTGAAGAAATAACCATTAGAAAAGCACAAACCTATCTTCTTCTTTTTTCCCAAAGCACATCGGAATTTGGAGCATTATCTAGGCTGTGTCAACGTAGTTTGGGCTACCCTATTTAATTGGTAACTAGAACCCATTAAGTTAACTCTAAAGCCCAACCTTTGTGGTGTTCTATACGGCTTCTTTCCAAGTCGAGAAAAGCAACTTGTGCTTCGTTGAAATTGTGTAACTAAAAACAAAAATAATGCAAGCACCATCATTATACAGAACTGAGACTGTTAAATCTGAGGATGTGGTAGGCACATGTTTTATGCGGGCTTGGCTTTGTGAGATCTGGGTTGGCAGGTGGCATTTTGCTTTTGCAAAGAAAGGATACTCATTCATCGTAACATTCTTCAATCAATCAAACCCACCCAAGAAAATCACTTACTGCTCATACACCAACTTTCAATTGGAGACAAATTAAAAGTCCCCCACAAATTTCAACATTTCTTGCGAGTTTCTGACCTTTGTTTGTGGTGGTGGGGTGGCCGATCTCATTGTCCAAAAATCGGGCCTTTTCCCAAT
The DNA here is from genome assembly GCA_948243855.1 of Flueggea neowawraea. Taxonomy (NCBI): domain Eukaryota; kingdom Viridiplantae; phylum Streptophyta; class Magnoliopsida; order Malpighiales; family Phyllanthaceae; genus Flueggea; species Flueggea neowawraea. Next base: position 3,224 of record CAODLS010147412.1, on the reverse strand, counting down.
TTACACTCATGTATTTTTTTTTTCAAGAAAACAATACATCACGTTAAATGTTGAATTAAATTAATAAAACCATAGCAATTTTAGTTCTTTATATTTTGATTCATTTTTCAAAAATTTAGGAATTGCTTAATTCAAATTTTAGAATAGAATACCAAATCGTAGTTGAAATCGAAAAAAATCGAAAAGGAGTTCCGCACTTATGATCTTGTTTTAGTTTTGCTTATCTGTTTTTTTTTCCCTCTTCGTAGTTTTTTTAAACTGTTGAATTAACATTGGCTACGTGCATTTTGCATCATTTTTGCTGCATTAGAAAAGTAAGGAAAGAGCAAAATGATTAGTTGAGAGGGAGGTGGCTTTCTAATGAGTTTGAACTTAACGTCCACTTAAAGCTTACACTCCAATTATTAGATGGAAAATCATGCAAATACAAAGCTATGTATGAAGATGTAATACCACTTCAGTCACTGCCTAAGTGCCAAGCTCCACACTTGATAAACTCCATGCTTTAGGTGCAGAGTCCTCATCCATCTACACTTGATAACGCCATTGGCTCTTCCCATGCATCCAGAAGCTACATTATAAGGACGTTTGTTTAAAATAAATTTAAATTATATAAAGTAATTTACATGGGCAACAGTATATTTTTTTACTATTTAAATTACTCTCTATCTCATAAATATAAATATGTTGACTTTTTTATATAAATTAAAAAAATTAATTAAAATAATTAAATTTTAGAAGATTTTTTTAATTATATTCCTAAAATTATATATTAATAATTAATAACATAATTTTAATACATTAAAAAAGATAATATAATAAAATAATAAATAATTATTACTTTTTTTAAAAAATAAATTTATAATTTAAGACGAATAAAAAAATTTATCTATTATTATAAAATAGAGAAAATATTTTTTCTCTTAAAAATAGTATTGATATGTTTTATTTTTTTTAAAGCCCATTCTAGAGACGGTTACGGGAATTAACCATTAACCACGAATCCTATTTCCTAAGCATGAACCATTAACCACTAATGATAATCATAACACAACCCATTCTTTAACGGGATCAAAGAGAACTCAGGGGACCCTCTCCACGCACATTTGGCCGAGCGAATAGTGTAGGCCTCACCTGTTGTTTAATTTAACGCTTTGACGTCATCACAGTCAAAAAGTGGCTGCCCCTTTTCATTGGGCTTGGAGCAATGTCCAATGCATTTTTCGGAATTCACCACGGCTTCTGTTTTTAGGCAAAATTTGCACTCAAATTTTAAAATTAAAAAACACATCTTAACAAACAACACGAAACAGAAGAAAACCACATTTGAACCAATTAATCTCGGTAGTTTAAAGTAGTTAATACCAATTAATTATTGACTCATTATTTAATATACTGGCCCTTAGATTAGGTTGGAAATTTTAATTTTTCTTACAAAAATATTTATGAGAAGAAAAAAAGTCTTTAACATTTTAAAAATACAGTCGTTATAATATTGAATTTAATCAACGTATGGATGCAATTTATCGAAAATTATGCATTTAATTTTTTTTAGATATGCATTTAATATTTTTCAAAAATCAATCATTATAAATAAAAATTTTCATAAATTAACTATATATAGCGTGACTATTAAAATCACATATTTGCAAATTACATCAAAAAATTAAATGATAAAAATAAAATACATAAATACATATTACAGGATATAACAGTTTTGATAAAAATAAATATATTTGCTTGCTTGTAGCAACTTTAAAATTGAAATTATTATTTTAAAATAATAAATGAAGAAAGACAAGCCAATTATTAGTCCGTTCGAAGTCCAACCAAAGCACACAACCCGGCACCAGCAGAAACAGTCCCATTGCCTCCACGTGACTCTCTCTCTCTGCTTCCCACTTTCACTCTATAATCCTCCACCACCTCCTCCTTACTCACCCATGCGAAATGCAACTCCTCCTCCTCCTCCTCCTCCTCTCCTCTCTCACTCCTCTCACCCTCTCTCAAACAACTAATTTCCTCCTCCCATCCGACGCCGTTTCCCTCCTCTCTTTCAAATCCAAAGCCGACATCAACAACCGCCTCCTCTACACTCTCACCGAACGCTTCGACTACTGCCAATGGCGAGGCGTCAAGTGCGCTCAAGGCCGCGTCGTCCGTTACGTCCTCCAGAACCTTCCTCTCAACGGAATATTTGCTCCCTCCACTCTCTCCTCTCTTCAACAGCTCCGTCTTCTCTCTCTCCGTAACACCTCTCTCTCCGGCTCCGTCCCCGACCTCACGTCTCTCTATAACCTCAAAGCTCTCTTTTTGAATCACAATAACTTCTCTGGAAATTTCCCTCTCTCTCTTCTTTCTCTTCATCGCCTCACTGCTCTTGATCTTTCTTTTAATCTTTTTTCCGGTCCAATTCCGGTCCGTTTAAGTGTTCTTGACGGACTTAACTCGCTTAATCTTGAGTATAACCGTTTTAACGGAACTGTTCAGCCGTTAAACCAGACGATTCTTGTTGTTTTTAATGTTTACGGGAATAATCTAACCGGTGCTATCCCCAGAACGCCCACGCTTTCTATGTTCGGTATGTCTGCGTTTTCTTTGAATCCTGAGTTATGCGGAGAGATTATTAATAAAGCGTGTAGGTCGTCACGGTCTCCGTTCTTTGAAGCGGCGTCGCCGGTGGGGCAAAGCGCCCAGGTCGAAGGAGGAGTTGTGATGCTCTCTCCGCCGTCGACGGAGCCACGTAAGCATGAACGGACTAACGTCATTGTTGGATTCACCGTCGGTGTTTCCGTACTAGTGGTGTCACTGTTGGCCATTCTCTTTGTTATGATTAAAAACCAGAGCAAAAATACACAAACACAAGAGGCTGTCAAAGAAGCGGAAACAGTCGACAGACAGGCCGAAACGGCGTCGTCTGCTGCGAACCGTTCGCAACAAGAGGCAGTGAATGTGGCGATGAGGAGAGGGAACAGTGGGAGTTTGGTGTTTTGTGGGAGCAGTGAAGGTCGAGGTCTTTACACGTTGGAGCAGTTAATGAGAGCGTCAGCAGAGTTGTTAGGCAGGGGTAGTTTTGGAACTATGTATAAGGCGGTGCTTGATAACGAGTTGATAGTGACAGTGAAGAGGCTTGATGCTAGTAAGACTGCGATTACAAGTAGTGAGGTGTTCGAGAGGCATATGGATGTTGTTAGTGAGCTTAGGCATCCCAATTTGGTCCCAAT
>CAODLS010147393.1:0-24248 GCA_948243855.1 Flueggea neowawraea | reverse complement strand
TTATGTGAACACTTTTCTTTGTATTGTCATTTGTGAGGTCATATTTCTGTAGTTTTAAAAAGTTGAAAAAAATATGTATGTAAATTCCACTTAATTAAACCATGGTGAAGGAAAAAAAAACAGATAATTAAATCCATCGCCTTTGTTTAATTCAATAAATCAACACATTCGGAAAACTACCAACCTCACCACCACTCAACATGGGCATTAGATACCTTATAATGAATTTGAAACGAACCCAATAGTTCCTGACAAGGCCAAACCCCTCTAAAGCAGCTCAGGTAGACCAACACTATACCAATTATGCTGATTAGAATGCTTAAAAAATAACTAAATTAAATAAAAAGATGCACTTATCAGGAAAAAAAAAATAAGACATGAATTTTGAGTCAATTATCAACTGTGTTAATTGTGTCGTAAGAAAACATGCACTAAATTTACCTTCATGATCCATAAATGATCAAGTTAAAATGTATGCAACAGAAAAAGAAAAATTGGCACTAGAAATTTTGGTCTATTTTACATTGATCTGCTATAATCCACAATTTTTACTAAATTATTCAGCATGGTTCCGATACAATTTTCATGAACGAAGCAGATCTGGAGATCCACATTATATAAAAGTTGAATTTAAGCTATATAAATAACCGCTACAACCTGGTGGATGAAATGAGATGCTTCAAACAAAGCAAGTTGAAGAATCTAGTATAATAGAATACAAACATACAACATCAAAGATTACAGGACGGCAGGAACTGGAAAAAGATTATTCGACGCCACGAATAAAAGAATGATAATGTACATAATGAGCACTAATCATTCTTTTCAAACAATGATTTGGCTAAGAATGATAATGTGCAAAATGAACACTAATCATTCTTTTCAAACAATGGTTTGGCTAGCTCAAGGTTAGTTGAGTGAGAAAACCTGGGAGGGAGTGTCATTAGGGGTTCTTCCCCGGAAAGTTTCTGAAACGCCATTCCCATAGCATATCCTAGAGCTTGACCGACAGGAAAAGCAACTGCATTTGCCTATTTGGCGGTACCTGTACGGGTAAGCAGATTCAGCTACATTCCATGAAGGAAACAGATAATGGTAATAATACAAATTCAGATATGCATATTCGATTTGCTTGTTAGGGAAAAACTGTGAACTACCAGAAAGTACACATTTCACCAGCTATAGAATGACAAATGGCTCAACAAAGGATAAGAAGTGCATTTAACCCTTTAAAACATAACACAAAAAAGTACTTACAAGTACTACTATCTAGAATACAAACAACGTTCACTCAGAGCATTTAGCAACTAAAGCTACTAAGGGCCTGTTTAGTATGGAAAACAATTTTCTGTTTTCTGTTCTCTATTTTTATGTGTTGTTTCTGTTTTCTAAAAACTGAAAATTTAGTTTATAGAAACTCAACATCACTGCCATGTAGTAAATTTTCTGAAGTGATATTGCAGTTTGGTGTTTATTTTCTCTTCTATGACCAAATGTTGTTGAAAAATCCAACATACCACTTAGACTAGCAATATCACTGTCATTTAGTAAAAGAGGGCAAGCAACTAAAAATTTATTCGTAGAAGAGAAAATACGGTAAAACCGAAAAATGTTAATCTGCTAACGACCCAAATTATTGTATTCTAAAACAAGAATCATAAACCATTTTTGCTACCTTTTCTCACGCAAACCGCTATCCCCAACAGGTTATTACTTAGGACATCAGGAAAGAGTCTTATTGCTCATCATTGAATGAAGAGCTTGTTACTTTAACATGCAATCAACCAAATTTTATATAAACCTACACTTTAAGCAATGGGGCATGCATGTAATGTCAGCGCATCTGCTTTTTTCTAATTGCTGCACATAGCAACAGTAGTATTTCATAATCGTTCAATATTATCCCAGTAAAAGAAAAAAAATGATGATACTTGTGGGCATTTATAGTTCAAAACTTCCAATGATAATATTTCCTTTGAGTTGAAAATCTTTAAATTATCGGTACCTTTGTTTCACTGTCCTACAGAATCTAAAATAATCAGGAAAACCCAGCCTTGCACATTCACGTACAGTGAGGACTCGATCCTGCTCTGGATGTACAATGGCCTGCAAATGTTGCATGCATAATAACTTATAACATAACCCAGGACGTGTGATTGTTGCAAAACATAGGAAGTGCGCAATGACAAACCATGCTGTGAAGATCAGGGTATGTCACCACGGTTGACACCGTTTCATCCCACCATAATCATGCATATGGGCTACATGTACATATTTAGATGGTCAAATGTCCAAATATTATTCAATTGGAAAAAAAGTATGGACAGCAGAAGCATCATCTAACCTTTTAGACTTTCCACCCTCAAATGTGAAAGCAAAATGTGGTACCTGTAAGTGAAATGTGAAAATGTCATTGTTGGTAGACCTTACAATAGAAAATTGTTAATCAAAATAGAAGATCAAATTTAATATCAACAAATCTCAGTTCAAATTGATTGATTTGGTTTTGTGACACATGTTTAAAAGATCATCTCTTTCGTTTTAAAAGATCATCTCTTTCTTGATGAATCAAAGAATGTTTTTCCTTTTTCACCTAACCTACGAAGGAAAATACCAAACATTTAATCCCCTTCATCTTATTATAGTACAACTAATTGATTGAAAAATCAGAGATGAAGTCAATAGTCCAAACAAAAGCATCATTCTTCTGATCCAAAGAAGATGCTTGACGAAGTATGAGCATACAGATAAAGCAGACCATGAAAGCCAAAACCATCATTCCAATGCATCAAGAATTTCTGCGAGTTTTTTTGCTAGAAAATGACATTTTATATCAATCAACACATGATGATACTCCCCAACAAAATGGATTTGCCAAAAGGATAAACCAAAATTTGTTGGAAGTAGTACAAGCTTTAATAGATAAATGTGCTCACCAATGGCTTGTCCTCGGAAAAGCAATCTCAACTTGCACATAATAGGAAGCAAAAATGTTATTATGACATTCATTTTATAAATAAATGTGCTCACCAATGGCTTTCCAGAAGGCAACATTTCTTGCTCCACAGTAGGACCTCTCCGGAAAATATTGTCACTTCCCACAATTACACCAGGGAGATCCCGAAAATTCGCTCCCTACAAATTTGACCAAATTAGTGAACGAGGGAAAATAAAAGATAAAATAACAGGTCCACAGCAAAGATATCGACCTTAAGGTTAAATCTAACCAACCTTTCTTTTTGGAATACGACAAACTCTAGCATAATCTTCTTCAGTCAATGTGTATGGTCGATGGTCATATAGTACATTGTTCATTCTTGTAATGCCATTCAACATTGACCCAGTCATCTCTGGTATCAACACATGAAAGGTTAAAAAATCAAAATAGAACCATGTTGGCCATCATGATTTATCCAGAGCAGCTGTATAAATGAAGGATTACAAATGAATGAACAATGAGGATTCAACTAAATCATTTATTAAAGGTTTATTACATCCGTGACCTCCCAAACTAAATACAAATGTGCAGTCAGCCCACTACTCGTTAGAAAGTAACATGAAATCCCTGAACTAGTATTTTGGTGTCTCTTGGGTCCCTCCCATTGGCAGCATTAGCAATTGTTGTTCAGTTGCAGTTCAGGAAGGTGACTTGATAATTTACAATAACTTGGATTTAGAAATGACAACCACCTTCAGTCCTCCACAGATCAAATCTCCTCCAGTTACCTTCTTCCCCATGACACCCCCCAAAACTCAATCACCCACCCCGAACTCCATGAAAACAACTAGTAAACCCAACAGTAACAGCAAATACGCCAAAAAAACTGCACCACCATCACCACCCACCTTACCTCCAAAATCAATACTGCAAATAGTTTACTTATTATCTCAAACCTGCAGATGACAAAACCCACATCCATCCAACCATCTTGTTAGTAACACCATCAAAACTCACATCAAACTTACTGTTAATTAAACCCATATCAAGCCACCAACCATCTTAACATTTCTCTCAATTAGAAAAACAACAAATAAACTATTAAGTGTGACACAAAACACATTCATTTTCTGATCCTATTTCAGATTGCCGGACTCTACAAAGGAAGAATGGTGTGACGACATAAAGAGAGCCTATACATTGATGCAACAACATGAGAGACAAGACAGAAATTGGAAGCACATACGTGGTAAAGCTGAAAGGGAAGCTAGAAAAGAGCACAACCTCTACAAGAAGTTTAGGGGGGCAAATGTGGTTTTGGGTGAAAGTTCACGGGGAAAGTTATGGGCTTAGCCTACTCATATTTTTCTTTGTTCTGTGCTGTATTGCAGAAAAGTATTCATCTGCTAAGTTGTTATTCTTAGAATATAACATTAAGAAGACGGGATGTAGCTTTACAAAACATCATTGTATAAGTTGATTGAAAACAACATGTGAATTCTTTCTTTTGGGCTAGAAAGTAAGTGGTTCTTACATGTGATCAAATGATGACAAATAATATGACGAATGTTGATTCTATTAAATCATAAACCAAAACCAATAATTTAAGTGCAACAAGGATTGTGATGAACTATTGATTTGAATCTGTAAGCCATTTTCCAGGAAGTGAAAGCAAATTAACACGCTAATTTTTTTTTTGGGAAAAAAAAAGCATCAGTTCAATGTTGAACTGCTAAAAGCAACAAAATCATTAGAAAGTAAGCTCCAATAAAAGGATGCGTTTCCAATTTTAAAGATGTTAATTGCCATATTTTGTAGCTCTTATAAATGTTTGAAACACCGTCTCTGAATGTTTGTCATAGTTCATTTCTTCACGATCTTCATGGGATGTGACCTAACACATAAAATTGGATATGAACACATAATTGCATTAAACCATTACTATCAACTAAGTATGACGAGACTACCGCAGGAAGATCAAATATGGCATCTTGGAGGACTGTGGCTTTCTCTAGTTCACGAAGCTTTTGGGCTTGATCCTCATCATAAGCAACCGTATTACGCTGTGAAATATGGATCAAGCTCATCATAACAAAACCAAATTTATTTAATTTCCAAACTTGCTGGATGAAAATTGATACCTCGAATTCAGGTGGAGGCCAATATCTGATAATAACATCATGAGTTGGAAGTGGAAATTGGGGTAGTTTCTACCAAGGAGTCGGGGGAGAGAGAAGAAAGCAGAAAGGAAGAGTATCAATATCATTAATAGTACAAAGAACAACAATAATAATAGGACAATAAACCAAGACATCGGATTTTACAATTGGATTTATGAATATGAACATCAATTCCTCTTACCAACAATTTATGTAATATGAATTTTGAATATTTTTTCCACTTCAGTTGTTAAATATCATGAAACTTGCATCTCTCAACTTACCGAGTCTATATATCAAATATATACGTCAGTACAGAAAATAACAGAAAATGGCAACTCATATCCACATAAATTGCTTTTAGGAGGAGATTTTTCTTTCAACGTAAATTTCCCTTCATGATTTTGGTACAATGTACAAATTACAATTTCCTTTTTCTTTTTCTTTTTCTTTTTTTTGCTCCTCATAATTATGTATCTTGTGTATACAAATTCAATAAAGAAACACAGATCATACATTTGATTATATTAAGAACTTCTTCACTTATGTAATTTAGGAGTTCACTCATGCTTTTCTAGTGTTCATTTTAGAGAATCAAACTTCTTTTGTTCTTTCCATTTCTCAGGAAAATTTGTTCCTATTTCCATTTGAAAAGATGGAAATCAGGTAGTTGATTTAAGCCATGAGATTCAGATAGAAACAAACCTCGTCGGGATGAGCACCCCACAAGAAAACACGCATTCGGAATTGTGGAAGACCATAACAGCCAGCTGCCATGGTACCAAGCCTTGCTTAATAGTTCATACCAACCAAATGACTCAGTGCATATCTTGCAAGAGAAGCCTAGTCAAACCTCAGAATATCAAGCACAATTTCCATTAGCACAAATTTAGGTTTCAAATACTGTACTATGTCCATGAATACTATAATCTGGCGATTTCTTTCATCAGCCAGCAGAGAATCCACATTTCTAAAGCGATTATATCCACTAATCCCTTGACATGGAGGACCTCCACAAATGATGTCAACATGACCCTGAAGTATTTCAATTCAATAGGATAAGATTCCCAGAAAATTGAACGAGCATTTTAATTGACATCCATAATGTAAAGCTTACAGGAAGTGGCAAGATCTTGGACTCAAACCCGTTTCTCACAAAGTCTCGTATACATTCCTGGCAATTACTAAAAAATTAAAAATGAATTAATAATCATTTACTAGTTATGAGGTACCCTTCTAATTGCTGCAACCTATACTATGACTGAAGTAACCATATAATAATTCGAAAGTGTACCTTAAGCCATCAGCTGGTTCCCATGTATCATCGCTGGTACTGTAACCCTTCCAATGAACCTAATGAAAAAGCTATGAGTAGAAAATCATCTTCATCAAACTACAATTTCAAACAAAATTTAATGAATATGAATTGAAACAGAAGATGCTTTGAAGAAAAAGATTAACAAAGTAAATGACAAACATCAAAAGCTTGGATTTCGAGCATCAAATGGTTGCCCAAGCAATTAAAAATTCATAATTTTCATATTTTCAAAATTGAAAAATTAAATTGGAATAAGCAATGTCCAATCACTTCAACAGAGCAAAAGTGAACTATAATACTACAAGTAATGAAATCCGTACAAATACAGATATACGTATATGGTTTAAGGATTATTTCATTGATAGCTTAAGTCTAACACACTAGAAGCAAACACAGAAAGATGGTTCATATACTTATGGACATCTAATATATGCAAGGCGATTCACACAGAAAATGAACTATTTTATCAGAAATGAGATACCCACTTGCTGACATTCGGTTCACTACATGGTTCTTTTTGTGTTAAAAATAGATTGGACATTACAATTTATGACAAAACAAGGAAAAATTTTCCAAAGAACCAAGGTGTTTTTCAGCATGAACACAGATACTGTTGATAAACAGCGAAAGCTTTATCGAAAGTAAGATTTCAAAACTTTCATGTACAGAATCAGGGATCTGTTAAAGAATATATGCAAATCACAAATTTTACATCTTTAAGAATACCATTAAGCTTAGTGGCAAAAACAGGACAACGCTTTTTGAGAGGGATAGATTACTAAATTGTTAAAACCAATAGGAAATCATCTAGAAGAATTATTTCCTTCTCTAGAGTAAAAATTATGCATATTAATGCGTCAAAAGCTAAAAGAGAGTTTTGAGGATCAAAATCTCAGATGATAAGATAGGTAGGTGAATGATTTTTCTTGAGACGGCAAAACATCAGTAAAAAATTAAGATGACATTTCTCCGTTACTGAGGATAACAATTGCTAAATAAAAATAAAAAAGATATCCCAATTTTACCAGTATATATGCCTTCAAATATTATACACTCGAATTAAAATGAGTAATTCACTCTTTGCTCTTTCTAAAATGTGAATTGCAAAGACAAGCCCAAATCTGATACCTGAACAGAAACATCAACAATGACAATCACATATGCACTACAGGTTTCCTTTCATATTTTTCTTAAGCAATCAAGTTTATATGATTCCTTGTGCTTGTACTTTCAAACTTTAATAGTTTATCACATGGGTAGCATTCCCTTGTTTGGGTTCCTTGCAGCAATTTCAGTAGCATGGATAGTTAAGCTAAAAAAAAATCCAGAACTAAGTAAGCTCCATAAACACACAATCCAGACAGAAAGTATGCCTTTCGAAAACACAGCACCAGAGATGAGCTCAAAAAATACAGTAACAGATGAGCTCAAAAAAAAAATGACACATTACAGATAATACACCAGAATGTAGTCCAAACATAAATCAATTCGCAATGGCAATAAAAGATTTTTTGTTTTGCTACTTCAACTCTCCCTTTCAAAAAGAATAATCATGTTTTTTATTATTTCTATTTGTTAACTTGGAAAAATAATAATCCTTTAAGAAACAAAATGTAAACAGGATCTTCACTAGCTGACTGAAATAGAATTCCTAGCTTTAAGTTTGTTAAACTTTTGATTAATTCCTTGCTTCCTCCACTTTCCAAAGTTGCGGAATATAGCACTATATGTTTTATTTAGTTGATATCATAAATCATAATGGTATAGCTTCTAGTTAAAGATCATGATAGAAGGGCAGAACAATCTTGCCTTTGTAACACACAAGCCATGCGCCACGCCAATAGAAACGACATTTTCCATCAAGATTGAAATTTAGTCCACGCTTTCCTGTCTTCGCAGGATCCCCATAACAGATATCAACTATTCTTGAAACTTCAAATTCATCAGGTTCCACGTCATCTTCACTTTCAGAATCTTCACTTTCTTGACCTACATCAGATGCCATTGATTTTGAATAGTATGAACTGTCTACTTCATGGACTGCATACAGTTTGCATAGCTTTTCCCATTCCTTCAACAATGCAAGAAAATCCTCAGCAGCTACATTCCTAACCTACATAAGATAGGCATCCACATTTCAATCAATTCAGCAGTCCGTCAACTTGAAGATTACAAGCAAGCCATCAGGATAAATACATGTGCTTCTGGATGATTCAACTTCAAGCTGTCACATGCAGACTTATCACTGTCAAGGGCCCATCTCTACAAAGCACAATGTAGACACATGTTAAACAGAACCTAGGGTAGGATTATGCAAAAATCAAAAGCCAAACTTGTCGATAGAAAAATTACCGTCACAAGGTCAACACAAGAGACTTTTGCACCAATGCATAATCCAGTTGACATTCCACCACAACCAGAAAAAATATCTAATAGCGCCAATTTAGTTTTATAACTTTCTGATATGGCCATAGATTCCACTGAGTTATTATTTGACGTTGCAGAAATAGCCTCAACCACTTCAGGCAACAATGGATGATCAAATGAACTACCTGAATAAACAGAAAATCAAGCATAAAGCTCAAGGAATCGTCTTCTAGAATGAATGTGAAAGAAACAGTATTTGTTATGTCCTATTCAAAGCCGTCAAATCAATAAATTAACAGTTCTCCAAATCTTGGCAGTTGTCACACATGAAGAAAGAAAATATTGGCATTTTCAGAACAGTATGAATACAGCACAATGATGCAGATTATTCAGAGTTGGAGTTGGTGTGGCAGAAACAAAAATCAGGGACCATAACTACGCAACTGTTTTGCCCAAGTAAAAGCAGATCAGAAGAAAAATTGCTGGATGATCGGGAAAAAAAGTGAATGATGAACGAAATTTCCTATCGAATAGTGTTCATGGAATAATACAGTATAACAGATGAAAATATGTAATATTACTTCATATAGGAATGGGAAAAGAATATTAGGTGTGAGATCTTCACTTCAGAGCAGGGATAAACAATATTTTCAATACAAGGCCTGCTTGTTATTCTTATTATTATTCCTTCATCACTAGTGCACAAAATTTGAAACCAAACGCTTCAGAATGACAAACTGATATCACCATTTCTTTGCATCATAAGAAGAACGTGACAATGCTGGAGTAAAATATATTGGAAATTTTACAGCAGACAGAAATAATGGGTGGAAGGTCATAAAATATAAAGGATGTTGCCGAACAGACACTTTCTTTGTCCTACAGAAATCTTGTACAATAATAAGGCAATGCCCAAATAGTAACTAGCCATAACCAGATGGAAATGTGCATTATTATTTATGGACAATGCACTATCCAACCAATTGGCGCAACAAATTTTTGCTGTTAAAGATAAATGGTTAAATAAATAAAGAACAAAGTAACTACTAATGGCTTATTTTTACTGATTCTAAAGGGAGAAAAAACCACGAAAAGAAAGACTAACAAGTAATGGGTTTTAGAAATTTGGTGCAGGACCTGTTACAGATAATTAATCATGCATCACTTAGATTAGTCATTGCACATCTGCTATTAGTAGCTGCTGATTTACCAATGTTAATGTATGCAATTTTAATTTTAGAGAACATTGATTCAGTAAATTTTTTTGTTCTATCTAATTTTATCTTATCTAGGTTTTCCTTGACAAATAGTAAAAGCTATTGTTTAGTTGTTTAAAATCTATATATAGAGAGAGACTTGTACATATAATGTTCGTACCTCGGAAACATCATTATATCTAGAATTTTATCTCTGATTGACTTTCTATAAGTTACTGAACTCAGATCTGATTTCTACTACAACTACATGGTCATCATGCTTGTTCTCCAGTGACAACCAGCCATTTCAACTACCATCGCAAATTGATAGCCATTTCAACTGCCATAGCAAATTGATAATGTACAAAGCACGTGAAGGTCTAATACAAAATATTGTGGAATGCAATTTTGTGCACACCAAATCAACATGCATCAGTACACTACAACTTGAAAATGTGACAGCAAAATGTGTTGAATTCTTAATATTTCAAGATTCTCTGTTTTGCTAATCATTTATGGGCGAAATCCATGGCGGTCCCCGATGTTTGGTATATTGTTCAACTCGGTCCCTACTACTTCTAATATAGCCTCTCCGGTCCCTCCATCATTCCTTTGTTAGTTTTACTTAACAGAAAAGACAAAAAGACAAATTTAGCCTCAAATTTAAAACTTATTTACTCATCATAAACCGGACCGGACCGAGCCAAAATTGACTAACCTCAACACCCAATCAAACACACCCATTCTAAAACCAAAACCAAAAAGTTAACCTCACCTAAACACCCAACCAAACCCACACATGCCCTCTTCCTTAACCCAACCCAAAACCACAACCTAAAATAACCCAAAACTCAAAACTACACACACTCTCTAACTCAAAACCATAACCTAACCTAACCACAAAACCCAAACCACAATACCATCATCTCTTCTTCTTCTTCTTCTTCTTCCATCCTCTCTCTCTTTCTCTTTATGTCTCATGCACTGCCTCTCTCTCTCTCTCTCTCTCTCTCTTCCCTCCTCCAGTCTAGCCACAACCTTTCCCTCTCTCTCGTCAGACGATCAACGACTTCAGCGCCATTCAACCCTCAACCCTCGTTATCGCCGCCATCGATGAGCTCGAGAAGCTCTGCGCCCTCTCTCCTCCGTTGTCTCATGCACTACCCCTCTTTTTCTCTCCCTTCCTCCTCCAGTCTAGATCTTCAGCTTTAGCGATCTTCGGCTTTAGAGCCATTCAACCCTCAACCCCCATTGTCGCCGCCATCGACGAGCTCGAGAAGCTCTGCGCCCCTCTCTCTGCCGTCGTCTTTCACGATCAAGAAATCTCCTCCATAACATGTATCACGTCTTTGTTTCTCTCTCTGATTTTCTTGTGAGGTATGATGTATTTCAAGAAGAGTTGGTGTCAATGTTGCATGTTTGAATTGTGATAGGGTTTCTTCAATTTCATCCAATTTGGAGAAAATAAAAGCAGACAGAAATGGATTAACAAAGGAAATTTCAGTTCTTGTATACTGTTTGATTTTTTGTTCCACGGGTTTGTGGCTTTTCTTGGAAATTCCAGTTGCTTAGGCTTTTGGTTCTATTCTTGTATACTGTTTGCTTTTTTCTGGAAATTCCACTTGCTTAGGCTTTTAATTATCAAAGGAAAGTTTATGTATAGCTCTTTGAATGAGCCATTTGTTATTCTTGTGTTGAGAATTGAATGAATTGTAGTTTGGAATGGATTTTTTGCGTAGGTGATGACTGAAGTTTCAAGTGTGTCTCAGAGAGAGAGAGTTAAAAACAGAGAACGAGAGAGAGAGAGAGAGATAATGGTGAGAGAAAAAGATAAAGTATATAAGGGTAGTTTTGTGATAAAAAATAGAATTTTTTGGGTCTGTGTTGCCACATAAGAAAGTCTGACGTGTCCATCAAACTTAACTGACGGAAGTTGGGGTCAGGGATCGGAGAGGCTATATTAGAAATAGTAGGGACCGGGTTGAATAATATACCAAACATCGGGGACCGCCACGGATTTCGCCCATCATTTATTAGCTTCTCCCTTTTCACATTTTCATAAAACTTGCACATTTTTCACAGGTGGAGTTTTCCAAATTGAAGTACGTTTGGATCTTCCATATCAAGTTGGTTAAGATTTACATGAAAAAGCTTATTTCTGAAGATGAGCAAAAGCCTCCAAGTTGTCGCTGATTAAATCCAGGCACTGAGCACATTTTATCTACAGCTATTTCACATTATGGTTTCAAACAGAATGACTCAGCCAAAGGGCATATTCTGTCACATTGTTGACAGATTCCTTACCTCCTACTATCATTTATCACATAAAATGCCACGACCTCAATGGCAACATAAATACATTATGAGCTATATAATACTTACCAGTTGACAAGGTCCGAAATGTGGAATAATCTACACAGTACTCCATATCAAAATAGAAGTCACAAGAACGATGTGAATGTGGCTTTAGCTTTATCTTAAACAAGTCAAAATGTATTATCTAACCAATGTGAGAGGCAAAATTCAATAATCAAATAGGGAGAGTGAAAGAAAATGAAACTCATCATGCAAATTATAGAAATGTGTATATACATACAACTCAATAGTCAAAAAATTTAATCTAAAACTAGCTGAAAACCAGACAGAAAGCTTACCTTAGGAGATTTTTGTACAACATTCACTTTTGAAATAATGCAATCTATTGGATTGTCATTCATTACTGTGGAATAAAATAAACGCTTTTTATTATGATGTGCAGCGGCTTCTTTCATAACCTGAGGCAATATATGCAGAGAGAGATCAAGAAATTCAGATTCACATCACAAATTCACATAAGAAAGTCAGCAAATCTTATCTACTCACAGTATCTTCAGCTGTATAAAACCACTGGACCCTGAAGTATTCTCCTTAGTCTGTTGTTCTGAAGAACTCTACAATCCTACCAATATGTTTTTCTTTTCCTTCACCCTGCAGTTATATATTAGAATACAGAAGGTTCATTATACCGCAAGGTCTACTAAATAAGAAATAAAAATTTCAAACAAAAAAGTCTATTTCGAAGTAAGTTATTTTTCCTGCTCTTGATGTAACAAAAGTTGTAAAGGAACACACAAATTCAAAAATAAAAGTATGACATAAATCACACAACCCTTAGGCTCAACACTTAATAATGCTCTCAATTGATGACAAACTAATTACCCACCAGAGTGGACGAATTTAGAGTTGGTAATTTGTCATATTGTTAATGGTATCTTCAACGATAAACCATGGGACATTGTCATCAAACACCAATTTGCTTCCCAGGACAAACTAAGTTTTCATTCCACATCTCTCTTCAGTGACAGCTTACCCTACATCTGATGCTGTCAATGCAGCCTCAGTAAACACCAATTAATCCAATAAAATATCTACAAATCATTGACCCAATCAACGTTTAGCTTGCTAAATCTTGAACATTTCTTATTCAAAAAATCCTCTGTTTGACTTCAATGCTTAAATTTTCATATTTAAATGTTACCTTTTATTCTAGAATTTTCCGCTTACTTTTTGTAAGCAAAATTAAAAAGACCCACTCATCCTGCACATATGTAGCTAGGTTAGTGCATGTACCTAAGACATTTTCAAGTAACAGAGGTGCGCCCTTTTAATGCCTGGCACTTGGCAAAAGGTGCTTGGCCTAGGCTTGCCACTTTGGAGGCGCCTCGCCCAAGGAGTGTTAAGCCGCCGGGGCATCGCCTCGCCTCACCTCACCTCCCATGGGTGCCTAGGCTAGCATTTGCAGCGCTTTCTATAACATTGTATGAAACCAAGGGCATAGTCCCTCGATGATATAAATCAAAGAAAATCAGTATTCAGAATTCAAATGGAGTTATGGAATTCAATTAGTTCCTCAAAACAATCACTCAATTCCCAAAAACAAGCAGTTTTTAGAGTTTCTTCCTTCGATTTGATTTGTTTTCCTCACTATCATCCCCCCTCTCCCTTCCCAAACACACACAGACACAAGAGCATACTACAGGACAAGAGCGAGTATAGCATAAACTTGGGAAATGAGTTCTAAGCTATTTAGCCTTATAATTACATCAACCAAAATTGCAAATCAAAAAACTTGTGTACAAGAGTGTGTACAACATAAACTTATGTAACGAGTTTCAAGTTATTTAGCATATCAACCAATATCATAATTTGCGAACAAAAAAAATAACGTTCTGCAGAAAGAGGTAACTTAACAAAACTAGCTTTTCAACCGTATGTTTTTTCCTTTACATAATTTCATTATATAGACAATACACATAGAGTCTAGGAAACAATATCTGTATATTCTAATCTAATTATTTTTCCTATTTAGATAATTCAGAGTATATTATCATCCGAGAATATCTCTCAAGACTCCCCCTCAAGATGGCTGAAATATGTTTTCCATAGCCAACTTGCTAACCAATACTCTGAATTGATTTGTGTGAAGTCCCTTTGTTAGGATATCAACAATCTGTTGACCAATAGGAATATAAGGAATACAAATTTCCCTTTTCTCAATGTTTTCTTTGATGAAATATTTGTCCACCTCTACGTGTTTAGTCCTATCATGAAGGACAAGATTGTAGGCAATAGATATGGTAGCCTTGTTGTCACAGTAGACCTTCATTGGTTTAGCCATAGGAATCTCGAGCTCTTCTAGCACCCTTTTTATCCAAAGTGCCTCACATATACCCTGAGCTAGTGATCTAAACTCAGCCTTTGCACTGCTTCTAGCTACAACACTTTTCTTTTTACTCCTCTACGTCACCAAATTCCCTCCAACAAATGTGCAATATCCTGAAATAGAATGCATGTCAGCTTTTTTTCTAGCTCAATCAACATCAGTGTATACTTCAACCTGTATTCTAGCCTTTTTTCGAAACATTATCCCCTGTCCAGGTGTCCCCTTTATGTATCTTAGGATCTTATACACTACAGTGAAGTGTTCTTGACTTCGAGCATGCATAAATTGACTTACTAAGCTCACTGCAAAAGCTATATATGTCCTAGTATGAGACAAGTAGATTAATCTTCCAACAAGTCTTTGAAACCTTTCTCTGTCAATTACTTTTCCAGTCTCATTAGCCTTCAATTTCATGCTTGGTTCAATAGGAGTATCTGCTCGTTTGCATCCCAACATCCCTATTTCATGCAATAAATTTAGAATATACTTTCTTTGATTTACAAATATTACTTATCGTGACCTTACAACCTCCATTCCTAGGAAATATCTTAGTTTCCCAAGATCTTTGGTCTCAAATTCCAGACCTAATTGCTTCTTTAATGCCTGTATCCCTTCAATGTCATCTCTTGTTATAACCAGTCATCTACATACATAATGAGGATAGATTTTTTACCATTTTCATCTTTTTTGTAGAACATAATGTGATCTACTTGGCTCTGTTGATATCCATAGACTGTTAATGCTCTTTCAAATATGCTAAACCATGCTCTAGGGGACTACTTTAGGTCGTATAAAGACTTCCGTAGTCTGCACACTTTATTTTCACCATATTCCTTCACAAATCTGGGAGGAAAGCTCATATAAACTTCCTCTTCAAGGTCTCCATTTAGAAAATCACTTTTTATGTCTAGTTGATGTAGTGACCAGTCAAAATTAGCTGCCAATGATAAAAGGATTCGAAATGTATTCATCTTAGCTACAGATACAAAAGTCTCTAGGTAGTCTGTACCATAGGTTTGAGTGAAGCCTTTAGCAACTAACCTTGCTTTCAGTCTTTCTATGCTCCCATCACTTCTGAATTTAACAGTAAAAATCTATTTGCATCCTACCAGTTTCTTCCCTTTAGGTGCAACAACTAGTTCACATGTGCCTTTTTTGTTAAGGGCTTCAATCTCTTCAAACACAGCTGACTACCAACCTGAATCCGCTAATGTTTCCGCAATATGCTTAGGCACAAACACATTAGTGACTTTAGAAACAAAGGCTTTGTGGCTTTGAGACAGCTTTCTAGAAGAGAGGTGATTAGATATAGGATGATTAGTGCAAGTCCTTTCTCCTTTCCTAAGTGTTATAGGCAGTTACAAATTAGCAGAAAAATCAGTGGAATCTGGTTGATTATCACAATTATTAGGTAAATTAGACTCATGTATAACATGAGGAAGGACAAGAGTTGGAATACCTGGATTAAAGATGTTGTTGAGAGCATTTTCAGAGGAGTTTGGTAAGCCCTGTTGTTCTGAAGATGGTCTCTCCTTGTGTTGAGTTTTCTTTTTAGTATAAACACAAAGTTCTTTTGTCTGCAATATTTCTCCCACTGTTATAGATTTACCATTATTAGGTAGATTAATGTTATCCTTTGGATTAGCAAAAGGGGTTTGAAAGATAGCAGCAGGTAGGGGATCCCAAAAATTTCCTTCTTCCTCTTCTTCCTTTCCTAAATTCTCCCCCTAAAGAATTTTTTTTTGGTTTTCTAGAAAGTGAACATCCATGGAGACTACTATCTTCTTAGTTCTAGGATTATAGCATTTATAACATTTTTGTCCTGCTACATAACCTATAAAAACACATTTATCTGCCTTTGGATCCAGTTTAGAGTTTACCTGAGGTTTATGCACAAAAGCGGAACAACCAAAGACCTTTACAGGAAGGTTTGAATAGAGTCTAATGTGTGGGAATGAATGTTTTAACACATCTAGGGGAGGTTGATAATTTAGAACACGACTTGGGAGTCTATTAATTCGGTAAGCAGAAGTTAAGACAGCCTCACCCCACAGATATTTAGGAACACTCATTTGAAACATTAATGCCCTAAAAATTTCTAATAGATGTCGGTTCTTCCTCTCAAAAATCTCGTTTTGTTGTGGAGTATCAACGCATGTGGATTGATGCAAAATTCCTTTGTCCCTTAAAAAATTTCCAAGAACACTATTGAAATATTATGTGCCATTATTAGAGTGTAATATAGTAATCATAGTCTGAAATTGAGTTTCAATCATAGTGGAAAAGCTTTTAAAAACCTCAGCAACTTCAGACTTTTCACGTAATAGATATACCTAACACACTCGTGTATGATCATCTATGAAAGTCACAAACCACTTTTTTCCAGAAATAGTTTTTACCTTAGAAGGCCCCCAAACATCACTATAAATCAAATAAAAAGGTTTGGAAGGCATGTAAGCTTTAGAAGGATAAATAGATTTATGACTCTTAGATAAAAGACAGTGTTCACATTCAAGTTTGGAAGGATCAATAGAGTAAAACAGATCAGACATCAATTTTTTCAAATACAGAAAACTAGGATGTCCTAATCTAGAATGCCATAATAATATTTCGTCTTTTACAGAGGAAGAACTAATATTGCTTAATCCTTGAACTTTTTTATGCTTTAAGTCATTCTCGACAAAATAGTAGAGACCATCAATCCTCCTCCTCATAGTTTGCTCCTGAAAAATACAATGTGATTCATAGAAAATAACAGAGCAATTAGAGTTTTGTGCTAATTTACTAACTAACAATAGGTTACATGCTAGTTTTGGAACATGTAAGACAGATTTTAGGAAAATATTGGAGGAAAGGTGGATCAAACCTTTTCCTGCAATAGCAGAGAAAGAATCATCTGCAAGTTTAATTTTTTCATGACCTGAATGAGTATAAGAATGAAACAAATTTGATTGTTCAGTCATGTGATCAGACGCCCCTGAGTCAATGATCCAGGGGAAGGAGTTATATGGAAAAAAACCTGAGAAAGCCTTAGAGAGGTTTAGCTTATTACTTGTTTGTGCCACAGATGCATTAGGGACATTAGAGGATTCAGATATAGGTTTGAGCAATGTCCGAATTTGATTTATCTTCTCCTAGCTAAGATTTCTTGAAGACACTTGACGGGCTAAGGTTGCTGGCTTGTTTATGAATTTTCCCTCATCAGAACCTTTCCAATTTGCTAGTTTTCCATGAAGTTTCCAACAAGTTTCTCTAGTGTGCCTAGCCTTGTTACAGTAATCACACCAAACCCTGGTTTTGTCTTCTAGTTTTTTGTTACGACTGACAACATTTCCAGCAGCCAAAGTATAACTTTCCATTCCAGGTGCTGTGATCTTTTTTTTCCAAGCATCATTGCCCTTTTGCTTTCCTCCTTGTGTACTTCTGTAAACACTTCAGCTATAAAAGGGAGTGGTTGTCTCCTAATAATTATGCCTCTAACCTCATCATACTCAACATTCAGTCCGATAAGAAAGGTAAATATTATGTTATCTTCCATTGTTTTCCTATAGTGACTGAAGTCATCAGACGACTTCCATTCATAGTCATTAAACATATCTAGGTCCTGCCAAATCCTTTTCAAAGAATTGAAATACTTTGTGATAGAGTCCTCACCTTGTCGTATCTGACCTAGCTTAAGGGTGAGTTCATACACTTGATATTGATTTCCAAAATCAGAGTACATCTGATTCACATTCTCCTATAGTTCCTTAGCTGTGTGATAACACATATAGTTGGAACTTATTTCTTCTTCCATGGAGTTGACAAGCCATGTCATCACCATGGAGTTCTCAGCATCCCAGGTGGCATGTGCTGGATCATTGGTGGCAAGTTCCTTCCTTTGTCCAGTCAGGTAACCCATCTTACCTCTCTCACAGATGTACATCCTAACTGATTGTGACCATCACAAAAAGTTATCTCCATTCAATCTAATAGAGGTGATCTGAATGGTGTGAGATTCAAAAGTAGGGTTTTGAGAATGAGTGGTGAGGATAGGGTTAGAGGATTCTACAATGTCAGAAATGTTGGACATAGGGTATTGTAGGTGGCTAGTTTTTTTGTTTTTTTTTTCTAGTTTTTTTCAGGGTTGCTTTGATACCATGCATAAAGAGGTAACTGAACAAAACTAGGTTTTCAACCGTATGTTTTTTTTCCCTTTACATAATTTCATTATATAGACAATACACATAGAGTTATACTAGGAAACAATATATGTGTATTCTAATCTAATTATTTTTCCTATTTAGATAATTCAGAGTATATTATCATCCGAGAATATCTCTACACATGTCCTTATAGACAAATATATGGCAAACATTGAAAAATGAAAAAGGGTTGAGTTTTTTGTGTAATGAGAACTATGCTTCCGGACACAATGCAAGAAGCAGCTCTTTGCACTCACTATTCTGATAAAGGTGCTCTTATAAGGAAGCAATATAGGTGCAAGAAAAGTTTAAGCTAAAAGAGTTGCATGGCTCACTATAAAATTTATTTGTTATTTACATTTCTAACATTATACTTTTTTTCTTTCATAAGGTTTCTTATTTCAGTAGCCAATATACGGTTTTATTGAATGATTATTGAAGATTCATGGAAAATTAATCTTATTGGTGTTGGTTGATCGCTTTCCCAAAATATCCCCACTTTAACTATATGCTAATTTTTTTTAGGTGTTTAGATTGCATAACCTACTAAAATCCATAGTCTTAAACCAGGACAAGGTGTACTTAGGCCTTTCTTAGAAAGCGTTGTTTAGCTCGAGTTGGGCAAACTACAAAGTTTGACAAAGTTTGTATTTCCTTCAGCCTATCATCCTCAGTTAAATGAGCAAACAATAGTGGCCAATCACATGATTTAGATGTACCATGATAGTTGGTTCAGTAGGTACAACACTTCATTCCATTCTATTTTTCTAGCTATTCCTTTTCAGTTAGTGTCTGGTAGGGTCCCTTTTCGCCTTCATTCTTACTCGGTCTTTTCCAGGATGCTAGAATTTACACCCATGTACTTGGCTTAACTATCAAAGCTCATGAATGAAGCGTTCCAACCATCCCTTAAAAAATTCATCTTGGTCCTTTTTAACTATATTTTGGTCAATAGCAAGTCTATGTTAAAACATGAAGAACATTTGTGGTAGGTCTCTTCATTGTTACAGTAATACACTTGATTTGCCAAGATGAGTAAATGCAATACTAGAGTTGTTACAATTGATTATTTATGCCACATTATTAGTGCTAAAAGAGAATCTACAAATCCAAAGTGTTAAGAGGAGTCGCTATTCGCTTTGCCATTTTGTTGTATTCTAGGTTCATTTTCGGGCTTTTTTTGAGTCTGGATTTATAATTTTCTAATAATTTTTCTAGGAGACCAATTGTACTACTTGGATTAACATTATTTTCTTGTTCACTTCTTTGTGGATAGGAAAAATATAACAAGGTTTACCTATCAAAAGAAAAAGTGTTAAAAGTTTCTTACACTGCTCAGTGTAAGAGGTTTCATGTGTTTCAAAGTTGAAAGAAATCCTCCTCTTATAACATGCCTTTCGAGATGGAGTTCGGCCCATTTTCAAGATGGCAACAAAACTACCCTAATAAGTCTCCTTTTTCAAGTGTCAACAAGACTTTTCACCCAGTTAAGTTATTAAACTTTGTTCATCCATGATAGGTTTAGGATTAGAGTGGAATAATGGTAGTTATTAGTTACTAATATAGTCATTAGTTCTGTTTTAGTGGAGCATTTCAGATGGGTTTGAGGTGGCATAATTGGTTATAATATTAGTAGTATATAAGGAGTAAGAGGAGAAGGGCATTGGATATTTGGTATTGAGTGTCGGTTTCGGCTATGGCTTGGGAGAGAGATAGGCTCTATAATTCCTATCAATGTTATCTGGTATCTACTGATATCTCTTTGTTATCCAGTTGTCTTCCTTGTTATTCAATGAATTCAATCAATTTTCAGTAATCATTTAGTCATTATTATTGTGGAGCTTTTGTGATTCTATCAATCCACTAGGCTCTCAAACCATCACCCATCAAGACTTGTAAATTTGAATTTACCAATGGGTTTTTAATTCGATTATGTTCACTCGATTACCACCAAAGGGGTGTTAGAATTGGTCTAGTATTTTTAAAAGTTAGTGCCAATCCTCCCATAAGATGCCTTTTAGGGTGGATTGTACCAATTTTCAAGAATCAAACAATGGCTTGTTCCGTCAACTCTCAAGCTACATGGCTTCCTTATGATAATAGTGAGTGATCTTGCTATTTCTATGTGCCAATTCTGAATAGAATTTTTTAAGCTTCAAAGAGTTTCTTTTCATCATTCCTAGATGGATGGCCAATCTAAAATGGTGAACCAATATTTGGAAACATGTATGCAATGTGCAACTAGGAAATTCCTAAATCTCCGTCTCATTAGCTCTCCTTAGATGAGGAATGGTATAACATTACATACTAGTACCACCGTCCAGTGAACTCCTTTTGAGATTATTCATTATGACATCCCTCCTTTACATTTTTAATACTTCACGGAGTCTCCTCAGTAGTGGATTTGGCACTATAGATTCACTAAACACTAATTCAACTTTCCAACTAAGGTATAATAATGAATATAACATCAAACAAATAAATGGTGGTCTAATAGGCAATGCTAATGTTGGGAAATTGGTTATTCTCGAGTTGTAGTTGTTAGGAATTTTCCAAGCTTACTACAAAATTTTTGGTCCTTGCAAGGTTCTAGCCAAAATTAGATTTGTTGCATATAAGCTGGACCTTCCTATTTCCTCTTTTATTTACGCAATTTTTCGCATCCCCCAACTCAAATTAGCTAGTCCAAATTTGCAAATTACCTTACTTCTTCCTTGTGCTAAATAATTTATAGTTGCTTTGGAGGTATGTCATCAAGAGGGTTAATCGTCTCATTAATTGTTAATCCATTTGTCTCATTCATCCCTTGCAAATGCCACATGAGAGTTTGTTGAGGACATTATGTTGCCTAAGCCCAACGCATATGCCTAGACACGCCTTTGATAAGTAAAGACATTTTAGGGTTTCTCTTCTTTGTTTTTTTTTTCTTTTCAATTACTAATGCTTAATCTTCACCATTAGATCATATGAATAAAGCATGAGCCTACACTAAAACCACTTCACACAATTAACCCACCTCTTTACTATGACAAAGCAAATTGAAAACATATTCCAATGCTCAAACCTACTCAACCCTCAGAGTTTTGCCTCATCTCACCACCTTACATACTGCTACAACCTCCATTGCACTGCTCACTCATGTTCTTTTTTTTATATTTTTTTAATATTTATTCTTTTTTTTTGTGCTCTCTTTGAAGGAATTTTTCTTTTTGTATCTAGTTTATTTTCTCTCGCTCTCTCCTAAGCCATAAGGAGTTCTATTTCCTTTCCAAATTAATTTTTTTTCTCACTCTCTCTTAAGTCCTAAAGCGTTCTTTTCATGTAGTTCTTTGAATCCATTTCTCTCTCACTCTCTCCTAAGCTGTAATGAGTCCATTTTTTTCAATTTATTTTTTTTCTCTCTCCTAAGTCCTGAAGCGTTCTTTTTTTTTTTTCCTTTACTAAGATAAAAAGACGAGATGGAGATGCAAAATTTCACAAATAATGAAAAATTTTTGATAAATGAATAGGAGGATTAGGGTACTAAGTCATACAAGTATTATGGTTGATTTACTTAGTAATTCATCGAAATCAACTAAAACCTGAACAAAAACATGACCTCACTAAAATATTTATGAAGACCTTAGTCAACTATAATTTTTAGTTCATATTATGTCAATTGATAAAAAATGATGCAACAATTTCTAACCACCAAATATACACTCACAATATAATGCTAGTAAAATGAAAAGCATATGAAAGATCATTGCAGCATCTAAAAAGTATAACACACGATTTTTTAATTCCTATAAAGATAAGTATATTTACCTTTATATATGCACAGTCTCCAAGCTTGAAGATAGAACCCTCAATATCAGCTTGAGTGTAATGGCATTCCACATTCCAAACAATCTTATCTTCATCATCATCACTTTAATGGTATTGATAGACCGATTAGAAGCAATGAAAATAGGAATACGATACGTTAACTAAAGTCAAAAAAGGAGAAACAAGCAATCAAACAGATAGTTACTACTTACTCTATGGGTTTTCGTCTTCGACGATTAGTTTTTTGATTCTGCAGATTTTAGGACATCAAAAATTAGGACTCTACTATTCCTCTAGATTAATCAAAAATAAATCATTAATGGTACAAAACAAAATCATAATGATGATGTTATCTCTCCAACCAAGCTGGCACTCGTTACATCACCTTCAAAGGAAGTATGCATAACAGCACAATAATAACTATTTCACCCATAGCAAGAATGTTATTTGAATTTAGGATCTCCAACCTTTTCACTCCATTCAATCATAGTATATTATAATTGCACACCATTTTCCCTTCTTTCCGGAATCTACAGCCCAAGACCTCTTCTTTAAAAGAAAAGGGGCAAATACCTATAGGTACCTTAGTTATAATTTGATACCTCATTCAGTTTCCCACTTCTAATAGCCACTTTATTAAGTATCTGGTTTCATTTTCTCAGTTAAACATAACAACTATAATGAAAATATTGTATTTGCTGTTATTCTCTCTTTACTATTTCTCACCATTTTCTGTCAATTTAACATCACAAGTCAAAATATCATCTTTGATGACACATCTAACCTATATTTATAAACAGAAAAAGGCATATGAACTAATATAGATAAAGTATAGTGAAATGCCAAGGTGAATACCAAATGAGTTTTGCAAATGCCATGTAGAAAAATTCACTTTTCATAATATTACTAAAGCCATTTACTGTATATGGTAGAATCAAATAAACCTCTCACCCCTGAGATAGAGAACATTAAATGATAGCATTAACAAAACTTAGCATGAGAGCAACCATTATAAAAAGAATGGTTGACCAGCCATTTCCTAAATAATCCTCCAAATTTTCATCGTTGGCATCTATTAAGTTTAAAAATGCAAGTTCAAAGTAGTTGAACAATATGTGCTGATCAAACAGACCCATCAACATGTTAGGATATGCAAAACAACTGGACCATGGTTACATAATAAACTTAATTAAGAAAAGAAAACAAGGAAAACAGAAGAATAGATTCATCACCTTCATTTCATACCGCCAACGCCACCTTTCTTGAGCTTCATCATCAGGCACAGGATCTCCAACTAGGCAACAAACACTTTTTTTCTTCTGTTTCTTCCCAGAAATGGATCGACTTGTCTTCTCATGGGAGCATTCTTCAACTAATATTTTGAAGATTGCTTCTCAACTGAATCAGGTAACACAATCAAAGCATTTTTCATTTCATCATCTTCAATATCAATACAGGAATTAGTTGCACTTGGAAACTGTAAAGAGAACTTTTCATCAGACTTTACCACATCAGAATAACTTGAATGATTTTTGGCTTTCTTTGAAGGCCTTTCATCTGGTGAAGTACATAATCTG